>JARQTI010000396.1:2073467-2160496 GCA_030142655.1 Trachelus tabidus | reverse complement strand
GAGAGAGAGAGAGAGAGAGAGAGAGAGAGAGAGAGAGAGAGAGAGAGAGAGAGAGAGAGAGAGAGAGAGAGAGATAGTATATATGTATATATAGATAGAACGTTGAAGAGAGAAAGAGTGAGAGACAGTATTCAATATACAGCAGTGTGTATAGGTTGGACAAGGACAGAGTATGTACGGTAGGTCCTTGTGGGGTGAACTGTGAAGAACGAGAGAGAAAGAGAAAGCGAGAGAGACGATAAAGCCAATAGGTTAGAAAAGGAGGCAGGATTCAAGAGCAGGTAGAGAGCACCACGATTGGAGTACGAGAGAGACAGAGATACGTATGGAGTCCGTTGGAGAGACCAGAACAGAGCTACAGCAGACGATAGCGTTCTGTGCCATAAGCGTCGAACTGTTAAATCCGACCGAGTCGCTCGGAGCGTCGCGACGACGAAAATGTTTACCTTTCCGGAATACCTGAACCCGCGCAGTCAGGTACAGGAAGCATCGGCGCATTCCAAAACTCTAGGCTCGGATCTTGGCAAACTTCTCGACGACGGCCTGGATTTTCTTTTTAACGGAAATTTTCTACCTCCTTTTCCTTTATTTTTTTTCTTTACATTCGCCAATCATCGCTGCCATTTTGCTCCTGCAAGCTTTGCAGACGACGCTTTAACGAGTGTGTGACGTTATCGTCGGGTTGGTACCACTGACGTGGGGTTTGCCGTCACGACATAACGGTACATTTATTTCCGTTGTTTTCTTACCTTTTATAACAATTCTTAATTTTACGTTCGAGAACGTTATGACACGTAATCCGATGATTTATGTCTTCTTCCAATTCCTTTTATCGACTCCCAGGAACTTATTTAACCGTCACTTTATCGTATGACTTCCCGAGGAGGTTAAACCGATTAGTATCGATAGCGCGATGTCGCTTGCAGCGCTAGAATAGACGCATGCACGCGTCCTAATCCCGAGAAAAATCGAGAATAACCAGAATGCAATTATCACGAAGAAAACGTGACAAGCGCCTTGTCGAATATTCAGACATGACCGACAACAAAGACTTATTCATCGTATTTTGTTGGCACGGAAATTCTAACCTGCATATAAGAAAAATCGTCCTTAGGCGTCATTGACGAGTTCGTCTCCCAAGCCGAACTAGATCTTTATTACAAACGACCCCGAGACGTAAAAAAGGCCAGTTCGTATTACAGCGGCGTCCGCACTCCGGCTCCGTTGTCGCCTGGCGGCTAAATTTCTCAGGGATACTCTTTCTACGCCACTGGGAGCCTCGTAGCGAACGAGCCAGTGAGCGCCAGGAAAGAGAGGGGGGAGCCAGCGATGCCTCAGTAAACGCCAAGCGTTCGGGCCGGCGATGCGAGCTTCTACGAGTATTCCATTAAAACGGCTTTAATTTATCGGTAATCGATGTCCTTAGTGTGCTAATATGCAGTATTGTGCGTGAGGACGCAAGGTGCGCGCGCATTAACGCCCAAAACTCAGTGAGTCACGAAAAAAAACGTCACTTGGAATATTAAACGAATGATACTCGTGTTTCTATGAAATCACTCGTTTCTTTATTAACCTCTCGTCGACGGCTCTGTTATTCAGTGTTACACCGCGATCTTGGAGTTATACCCGTAGTGCTCCGTCTCGCTAGTGAATATAGAGTAATATGCGACTAAAAAGAACGTGTGCCGGCCGCTTCTATTCCTCTGGCTCTGATACAAGAGCCACCATTGAGGAGGTGGGTGTAAACGCGTTTGTGCTTGCAGTGCTGTGAATGCACGTGCGTCCTCTTGGTGTACGCGCGAGTGTCTCCTCTCTATGTATATATATACGTATGCATATTCGAAGCTCGTCGTACATCACACGCGTGTGGCTCTGTGTAATAATGTGTGATAGTCCCTTGTTGGGCGTCGCGACGACTTCCTTTCGTGTTTTGTGATTCCCGTGCTGGGTCTTAAACCAATAGTGGTGGGTTTTGTGGTGAAATTTTTTACTTTCGGTGTCGTGTCTCTTTGTATAATATTTATTGTTTTTATTATTATTTGTTCTTCCTTCACGTCGCTCCGTCATTGCGTATCACATACGTTCATACGTGCGTGGCGTATACATGCGGCTATATACATATATACTGCCAAACGACTTCTTGCCGCGGTCGATCGCGAAGACAGTGGGATCATGTCGTGATTCAGTGAACGTTTTCTCTCACGTTGGGTTATACTGTGAACCCTCGCTGTATATCCGTCCCTCTCTAACACCCTATAGTATACATCTACCGTCGATCCTCGATTTCACGAGATATTGGATTACCCTTAGGGACAAAGGATACCACGGCACTCTGGGATAAACGCATCTCTACACTGCTGGGACTCGTCTTCTTTACAGTAGGTATTGACATTTTTTTTTGTTTCCGAGATCGGAATTTATATCAGTTTCTTTTTTTTTTTTCTTATTGAGGTTGTATCCTCATACCTCATTTTTATCCATCGATATTTTTGGCTCTGTACTTTGGTGTGTTGGGGAGGGGGGGTGTTTGCTTAGGAGATGGGGAGTGGGGGGGGGAGGGGGGGAGGGTTGAAAACTGCCTGGTGCAATGCATAACGGTTTTTATTGGTCACCCAAAGGATATTGTTGTCGCGGGTGGTAACTATCTTGGGGTTTTCGAGTGATTTAGGGATCCGGACTGTTTTGAAAATGACCTGGATTCCGGGGTCCCCTTTTTCTTTTACTTTAACGAGTCCCCTCGTAGACTCTCGCTTCGCATTGTCTGCTTTGGCTTTATTCCTCGAGGGCTAATTATTTCACGGAAAGTTTTTCACTTTGCACGATCCGGGCAAACGGACGCTAGTACGGATTTCGGCTGATGTCTACAATTTACTTGTTACGACTTAACAACGTTTTCAGGCTGTCTCAATGTTGGATGTTGATTAATGAACTTATGACTATAGTAATAGTCGAGCCAGCAGTGCGCTTCGGGGCATGGTGTGCGTACAGGTACTATAGTCAAAATCTATTTTATACGGCCGATCAGCAAACAGGAAATCAATCCTTACTGGCTCTTAACTCCTAGACAAATTCCACTGCTGTTGGCTATAGCAGCTTCTTATAACTTCGTATCTCTTATCCAGATTGAGGTATTCCTTCGGCGTAGCAGTTTAGTCACTTCTTTTGGATATTGCAAGTTCTTTTCACATGCGCGCACCCTGGAAATACCTGCTAGGCTTTAACTGGGCTTACTGCTACTTGCCTCTGGCTTGACTTTGGGTTGACTGGCTGGCCTGGGAGCCTCGTCTTTTTTATTTTTGCAAGCGTGGCCGGAATACCGGACGACTCCGTGTAGCCTGCTACGCGCTAGAACATTTTTTTGCAAAACGGCGGGGCAGGGGAGGGGGGTTTGGAGGAAGAATTTGCGGAATTTACATCGTTACTTTTCACGTGGATTTTTCAAGTCGGGGCACGATGACGTCATTGCGCAATATCTTCACTCGCAATTTTACTGATAACGTTTACGGTTTTTTCTCGATATGGTGGATGGTACTTTTTTTCTGTTATATGGGTATGTATGTATTTTACTCACTCGATCGTTTCACGCAGGCATATCATCCTTATTGGATTTATCCTAACGTTAGATCGTGCAAGGGGAGCCCAAAGTCCTACACGTCGAGGAGAATAAATAATGGAGTACGCCATTCGGTTTCGACTTTCATTCGAATAACGCGGTTTTATAACTCCTCGTGAGCCGTCCTCGGGTAGCATCGATTATGCCTTACGTGACAGAGCTCGTCCTGACAACGAAAGGAGGAAGTCGCGCGAGAGAGGGAATTGCGGACGAATAAATATGATTGATTTTTTTTTAATTTGACTCTTTATCATTTACTTTTTATTGCTATCATTCGTATACTATATTTGAGCTTTCTCGATATTCCTGGACTATCTGTGTCATCGTTTGCGCTCTTTTCTGTCTCTCTCTCTCTCTCTCTCGCGTACCGGCAATTATGCAAAACGTATAGTCAGCGTATACCACTGCACGCGGGGATCCTTTAATTTATGACTAATAAAGTTTTATTCGGTCTCATCGTGCTATGAGAAAACGTAGTAATTACCCCGTACTCGGCAATTCGCTACGTTGATGCCGTCCAACGAACGTTTCCCCAGCTTTCCTTTATTTTATTTTTTTTCAGTCTTCGCGTCACTTGACTCTCCATTTGCTTATTTTAAAATCACTACCCGTCGTGGGACATTCCATTACCCCGAGTAATACTTACGCGTTACGGATTCTATTGTAATTTTTTGTTTCGAACAAATTTTCTCGTCAAATCCATACACATCTATATTTACAAAGAGTTTCACGATCCACTCACTGTGCTCTCTCCCCCCTCCTTTTTTTTCTTTACACTTTTTGCATCAAAGCGTGGATAAATCTTTTTTTTCCATTTTATTCCTCATCGCCCCTTCAGCTCTAGCGCCCTATCGCACTTTCGGATGGATACAAAAAGATCGAGCACCCTTTTCCCGACTAGATTGTAAATTGATTCGGTTCCGTGTCTCTTGAAAGTAACATAGGCGGAGCACGGGATACGTGTCTTCGTGTTTTTTTCTTTTCTTTTCTTTTTTCTTTTTTCCATTCCTGTCAAGACTACTCCTTTTTCAAAGGAGATCCGGAGATTAACGAGGGGGTCGTCGCATTCGCTGATAGCTCCTCTAGGATGTCCAGATCGTACGTTAAGCCAACCCCATAAAGGTCCTTGGTGTTTATGGAATTCTCGAGATCGTTTCGCCAAAAGTATTCCAACGGGTAATCCTGTGGAGTCGTTAAGTTGGCTAAACTGTCTCGTCGGGGCTTACGTGAGAACGTGGATGCTCGATAATAGCAGGACTGGTTGTTTGAAAAGGTTCCGGATGAGGGCTCTCAGTCACCCAGATTCCCTAGGGGTCCACACGAGGGTCATTTGTTCCTATAGAGAGGAAAGTCGTCGTTAATTTCATCATGGGTAAACAGAGATGCTGGATGTTACTAGGGACGCTTGTTTGCTTTATTTAGACGTAGTCGGGAATGTCGCCATCTTTCTTTTTCGAAATTACTCTAATAATCATGTACGAGTAAGAGAGAGAAAAAAAGGAAACGTCAGACCGTGTTTACCTGATTGGTTGGCAAACTTTATCTTACGGTATCTCAATACTACAGGCCTGCCAACACGCGTGACACTTTTTCTGCTTCGTGGGGTGGGGGGGATATGACTAGGCCATTATACACGTGCGTGAATATCAACTGTATGTATCTTGCTGACAAAATTCTAGTTTCCGGTACCTTAAAACAAGATCGATAAGCCGACCCTGGACTTACACGTTGCTCTCGACGTCATTTGCTTTTCCTTTTTTTTACTTTTACATGATTTCCGTACCCCCCCTTTGCCTCCCTCGTTTTCAATATACACAAGACACCTCGCGGTATTACGTGAAACGCTGTAATCACGCTTTGCAATAGTGCCCTGGAGTATCCACTGTTTACGTAAGGAAACAATCAGGAGGCCTAATATATTATTTTATTTAAACGAAATAACGTCACCCGCCGCCAATGTGAAATTAGGACACGTAATGCAGTGGCAATCGCATATGTACAAAATGCATATATACAATAAAGCGTAGGCAAGGTGTTCGTTAAGAAGAAAAAAGAGAGTAAAAATCGAAGGAGGAACTACAAAAGAAAAGGAATCATAAAGACCAAGAGCACAAGATAGGGAACGGGCAACAATGATACTTCGGGTAGAAATTCGTAGGGAAATATTTTCGGTGGCTACACCAGTGGAATCGGGATCGAGGAGTGGGGATGAACTCCGCAGCCAGAGAGGGGGTATTCAATTCCTCAGTAAGCGCCAAGCGCTCGGGCCGGCCATGCGAACTGCTCCGGATTCCCGGTGAGACACTCCTCGCGTTTAATCAGTTTGGTGTTATGAAGCTCGGATTTGTGTACGCGAGCAATTAATTATTTACAAAAACGTACGGTGTTACGGAAACTGTTCCTACTGTTGTTTCCCTTTGATCGCGTACCACACGCACAGTGCTTTACGCGTTAGGATAAATAAATCGTTCTACCTCTCTCTCTCTCTCTCTCTCTCTCTCTCTCTCTCACTCTCGCGCGTTCGTTTTCTATCTCAGTGGTACTTCGGTCTGCTGCCACGGCAGCCGTGCAGCAGCTGTGTCATGCGTGTGTGAATTTCATTTACGTGTGTTGTGTGTACTCTACCTCCACGTACAACACGAAAATTCGTGGGTGCGTGTGTGTGATAGTCGTGCCCCGAGCACTTCGTGAAGTGGTGTATTCACAGTTTTTGTCCTTATCTTTTTCGTGTGCTTCTCTCTGCGCCCTCCTGTTACGAAGTGGTGCATGTATAGAGTCTCGTATATATATTACTACGGATTCATTCTTTCTTTATTTCTTTCTCTCATACGTGTTTCTGTTTGGCGTGGTCGACGAATTATGGTGGTTCGTGATATATAGTGCGATACTTGGTTGAGATTGTGCTTCTGCAGTCCTGAGCCACTTCGGCTCGCTCCGGGGCTTCCTCGAGGTGATATGTAAATAAATAAAAAGGTGTGCTTCTTTTACTTTTTCATCTTGTGTGTTAATCGAGAGAAAAGCGCACTCTCGATCGTTACTTCATGCGATGTAACTAGTGTCTACGTTAACGTTACGAAGATTACCTCGTCAGTACCGAAATTGGATTACCGTACTCGAGACAAAGGATATATGTAAATCGAAAAAGATGCTCGTCCACGCAAGCAACTGGATTTCACCACGTCTATTGGATTAACAGTGACTGTACTGCTGCATTCGAGGTATAATAAGTCTGGGTTTTGTTTGTACAGTCAGGATATTTTCATGTTTCGTTAACAACGGCAAACACGACAGATTCCAACCTGGAGCTTCGTAAACGGCCATGTATAATGCCCAGTACTCCTCGGGCACCTTTTACGAAGTTCCACGAGTTTACACGAGTGTGCACGAGCGTGCTTGGGTATACGTATATATAACAGCCGATACAGGCACGTCTAGTTATTCCGCAACGACACGTGGTACGAATTAGCCAGCATGACTCGCTCTCGTTTTTTTTTCCGTCCCACCAGATATCTATATGTTACGGCTGTTTGTTAGGGTTTTTATTTTACGTTCGTTCGAAAATAATAATCCTGGAACTCGATTTTACCCACAATCACTGGACGATCACGCGTCCATTCTTGTTCTTATTATGATTGCTCTGATGTTTCTGTTAGATGTGGTTGCGCCGGCGCGTTTACCAATCGGCGTGTTTCTGGTATGAGCTTGAAAAAGCTGCTGCTCTCAATGGTCACGCTGGTATCTGGCTTGCTTTTTTTACTTTATTAATGCTCCAATTTTTGTAGCAATTATCGCAACGCTCCGATAACACCAATTTTCGGATTTGTTATTGCGTCTGCGATTACGTCGATGCATGAATATAGTAATTGGGAAGGTCTGTATTTTTAGTTGAATGAAAATTGTATAGGGGAGGTTTTTTTTGTGGAAAACAACATGTATGAATATGCTTATATAATAAATAAAATATGGTAGACAAATATTGCTTGCATCTCATAAGTCATAACGCTGCTTTTTTCTTAACGTTTCGAATGTCTCGAATACACTGTATCTCGTAAAAGAATTTTATTCAGTATGATTATTTATGCAATTACTGCGCAACACCTGCCGTCGAAACGGCCGAATAAGTTGACGTTTACATAATAAGATGTCATTTATTCGACGGAATTCCGTCCGTACGGAGCCGTCGGCATTGGCGTAACGTTCGTTTGGACGCGTTTGTCCACGTTTTTCATTCTTTAGTACCGCAGTCCTTCGTCAGCTGGCAGCACGGTCGATTTCTCCCGAAGGCAGTGCCCTCTGCACGTAGTTCCTTAGTACCAGGAAAGATGTCCTATCATCTTTCAATTATTTCGACGTTGCACAACCTTGAATCTCTTTCCAAGAACAGGCATTTTGGTTAATCAAACGTAGCACTTTCGTCATTGCCGAGTCGGTCTGCTCCATCCGGTGTCACATTTTCGTAGCGAACGTAAAAAAAAGCCAAGTATACAACGAAGTGCCCTCTTGACTTTCTACGAATCGACAACGGACCCACCTCGGCTTTGTTTTCTCATAAATTATCACTCTCGTCGACGATCACTTAACGAGCCGTGATTTTCTAGCGCGTATAAAAGTGAATCTTCTACTTAACGTCGATACTACTTTCCGCCTACATAAATACACCCGGCTTATGCAACATACACCACGTACACGGTGACACGCTCACGGGAGGCATTTACCGTGAGGCGGTAACGTGCGTGCCCGATTGAATTAGAATTTCACTGGGGGAGTGGCATTACCCTCTTCCATGTCCTAAACTCTCCCCATCTCCCTTTCACATCCCCAGCGTCATATACCCTCAAGTCCCCGACTACCTCGTGGCTGTCACCCCAATTCTCAGACCCCGGGGGTCGTTTGTTCTCGATACCTGAAAGCCAGCAACCCGATTCCACAGGGTATATAACCTTCCTAATGCTCCTTCCTCCTTTTTTATTTCACGTCTTTTTTTTCTCTCGCGTATACACACGGCCCCATTACAACGTACATCCCTAGCCATTTTCGACTCACCATTTACAATGTGTTCGTGTCCAATAAAACTGTCGCGCAATGGATCCCCAATACGTTTTACGCGTAACGATAACCAACGCTATTTGGCCGCCGACGACACGTGCGCGTACATTTACGGACAAAAGTTGTTTCACCAGCGCGACTGTATATCGGGGATAGGACCGATATGTCTATCGTAGCGGCGAGATTCCCATAAACGTATTTATTTGTGGCACGGACTGTACGTTCCTGCAACGGAAAAAAAAAAGTTTCGGTTGGTTTGAAATGCTAACGAATATAGAACTGTCGTTTGTTGTTCTGCGGACAGGGTGCGCGCGCTCTTTTTTTTTTTTCTTTGTGCTCCACCGTCTACGTGGTCTCGTGCATTTGATTTTACATTTATATTTTTTTCATATATATTTTTCTGCCCTCATTCCTCCCCCTCGTTCGTACTTCATCGGGTACGCGAATCGTCGATCAGGGACAGCAGTCTTCTCGCTCGTGTTAAATGACGTTTCTTCACGTTTATTAATCATCCGCTTCGTTAAACCTCGGCCGTTCTCGTATTCTCTCGGCAAATACGTTTGCCGTCGTTTCATTCTTTTATCCATTCGGCACCTGACCAAAGTTTTGCTCACTTCATTTCTCACGATTGCACAATCTTGCCTCCGCCATCCTCTATACGTCGACTTTGCGTGGGTCGTGAGCATTGCGTTCACGAAATATTCGACCTCACGAGTTTCAGGCCCGTACAGCATCCGTTCCTTTGTTCTTTCGGCTTGCCAACTGAAGTGTGACCAATTTCAATTTCAGCCCGCGAGATTCCACAGGCAAATCTTCAGAGTTCAGTAAGGGGTTTAACGGAAGCACGAGATCTGTACTTTTATAGCCGAACAGCCGAGAACGTATCTCAACTAGAAGTTTTCCACTGAAATCACTAGTCAGGGTCTTCAGGCTGTAAATAGGTCTAATTTTTCTCCATGGTAAATAGGACACTTGCGTTCACCAAGAGATTCGTTAAAGTCACTTTCTACGTAAAATTACTATTCCACAGTTTTTCTCTGTCCTATCATTCCTATATTCCGTCTCAGTTTTCTCCTGAAGAATACACACGGGGTTCGAGCCGATCTCCAAGATTCGATCAGGTGGACGCGATACTGTTACCAGTGCTGCTTGAAGTTTTCTCGTAATTTCATACATAATGCAATGCGCTGAGTCGCTTGGATTTTTTAAGTCTACAGCCTTTCTTTGTGCAGACTTATGCCACGTATACCGTTGACACAGTACGTTTTATCAAGTGACTCGGTATAGAGTATCGCGTCAGGCGCATATATAGTCGGAGACTGGATAGGAGTTTCTTTGTCTCTTTTTATCTTTCGCGCAGTGACTTTGTTTTTACAGCTGTCTCATTCCTCAATAAAATATTGATTGATCGACCGATATCGGCAATATCGACGGTCTTTAACTCTTTAGATTATTGTACGTATCTCTGTATATCTATATACAGCCAGTTCGAATCTGACTGGTTAGCAGCGTGTCCGACAGAGGATCAGCAGCTGTGTGCGTGGCTTAGCGGAAGGTATGTCCGTCGTCGGTGCTTCTGGATTTTTAATGCACAGCAGACGCACGTGTAACGCGCCCAAGTGATTTATCGGGCTTGACATTTTTTTTTTCTCGGTTTCTCGTTAACGGGATATACTATCTGCGTTTCGCTTATCTTCCGCCATATGCACGTGGCGCTGCACGTCGTGATTTTCGAAAATTCTCCCCAGTTTTTCGTCAATTACTATTTGTATCTCGATGTATATATATATATATATATATGTGAGTTAATTTTATGTGCTTCTGGACACAGGCTCCCTTATTGTTTTATATAGCCGTTTTCACACCACTATAAATTGGACGTAACGATTCATTTTATCATATTTTGCTTTTTATTAACGTCGCAGCGTGAACCGACTGTAATTCAAATATTAAACTGTTAATAGCGACGCGATTGGGTGGGTTATCGATTCCGGTTTCAATGAAGCAATTAAAATTGTAGAAGAATGAGTAGAAGGAGGGGGGGGGGGGGAGATGGCGATACGAGAAGATTCGAAGAAATCAATGAAATCAATATTTGTACCTTATATTCACGGGTGATTTTTCTATTTTGATCGTTGATTGCATAATAATTATAATGTGTCTCGGCTGCGTGGGAATTTTTTCAAAATTAAAATGCTCCTGTTTATTCTTCAGTTTATCGGTCGAGCTACATTCTCGTGGAAAAAATCCGGACACATACTGTTTAATGAGTTTTGAGGGAATTTCTGAAAACGTTAAATCTAACAAAAATATATTGACGAGCTGTGAAATAGCGCGAGTCATATCGATTGGATTCACGTGTTTCTTCGGCACAGTGCAGATTCTATTTCTATATTGTACGCACGGCTTTCAGTAGTGTCGGGCTTCGAGCGTACGAGGAGAGACTATATTCTCATCGGATAATTAAGGGATAATCCACCCGCTTAATTTACAGTCTCATCGCGATCTAACCCAATCAGTTCTAATCTGTCATTTGGCCAACTTGCAAGTGTGTATATGCCTTTTTTTTTAAGGTATTAACAATAGATAGGACAGTCTACACGATTTATGAGCATGATATTATTTGTCCCCCCCCCTCCCCCCGTTCTCTGATCATTTGATGAGGACATTAATCCACTTGTTATTGTTACCGTATGAATCAAAGTAAATCCATGTTTGAAAGACCTAGGGACATTTAAAAAAAAAAAAAAAATACTTGAATTTTCTCTCAATCGTGGAACGCTCTAGGTATGTCGCTGAGGGAAAAAAGTAACCGGTTAACTCGTTGCGATCATGTTGGAGTTTTGGTATCTCGGTTTTATGCTATTCCGGTTGGGACCCGAAAGTCGAGATAAGTATGAGAAAATGGTACTAGAGCCATTCGTTTGGCCGTTATGACTGTACCAAATATTTTGCTTTTGCTTTTGCGGGTACTTATCGTGAGGGAAACGGCAGAAGAAATGCCAGGAGTTCCCTTTGCCGTATAAGTATGGCGGCGGATAGTGGGAGAGGAAGGGAGAGAGAAGGAGGAAAGAAGCGAGAGATCCGTGCGTGGTTTGCGGCTCTTACAAACGTCATTTATCACGAACACGTCACGGGAGAGAGAGAGGGTTACCATTTTGTGCGTGATCGTGCTATTTCTTTTTCACTTCTTTACACCCATTTCTCCTTTTCACGCCATTTCTCTATACGTTTTCTACTTTTGGAATCCTTTACTTCGTCCTGACTCTGTCCGATTAATCTCGCTGTTCCTTTTTTTTTCCATTCTTCTTTTCTCTGGACCCACCGACGTGGTCTTCCATGGTCAAACTTGACTTGAGAAATATTTTTCGTTTACGATACGATGGAAGCCATATCGAATCGTTATGAAACACAGAAAGACCTGGGAATAGGAACGTTTGTCTAGTGAAAAGAAAATCCCTATAAAGTTACTAGATAGTCGTAACCTGTATATAGATATCGCTGAGAGACGAGACGACTGCTAGGGAGAGCTAAGAAAGAGAGAAATGGATACGTCGGAGATCGTTGCTCGATTTTTCGACGTTTAATGTGTCGCCCCATAGAAACAGCCTTTGCCATTGTGTCTTTTGTTGCTACACGGCACCATCTGCATGCTGGGCATATAGGGTGTCACTGAAGTGTAGATGGGATGGGCGGGTCCCAGCTGCCATGGAAAAGTTGGCTGCCCTGTTAACTGTCGTGTTTGATTAGGAGAGAGGTAGGGCGTGTGTTTCTCACAGTTTTCTTAAATTGATACGAAGTCGTTAAGGGTAGCTGCTGGAAAAAGAAATCTATATATAGGGTGGGCAATGTATATTACGTGGCAGGATTTCACACGTACATAAAAGTTTTCGTGTTGTTCGGATCGCTCGTGGTGGTAACAGTGGGTTGTATGTGGGTTCTTGAACGAGTTAGGGGTTGTTGCGCTTATTAAAAATGTGCACGGTAATGTTTCCGGAAAACGTTTCGTACCGATCTCGGTTTTAATTTCACCGGTTAAACTCTTACCGCGGATTCCCCGAATGCACTGGGCAACGTTCTCGTTTGCTCCGCTGCCTTTTTTTTGGCACACTCGTTCCTCGTTTAGGACAAAGGGAAGAGGACGAAAGTAAAGTGAAAAAATTTTTACACTTTTTCTACCTCCCCAGCCAGACTAAATCCACACCCCGTAACAGTGACTACGTGACGAGAAGTCGAGTAATTGAAATTGTACGGTGACACCAAATAAATTCATGACAATCGTATATAGCGCTGAACAGTGGTTACAGGCTGAGTCAAAAATCAACCGCCGCGACGATTGTCGAAACGGCAAGTGTCTATCGACTTCAAGGCAGTCTTCTTACGCTTAGCCGTATTTAATGTCACGACTGTACCCACCCTCGGTCCGTTTAACAGAAACAATAGACTTTCGCTGTCAGTAGCGTCCATAAAGTTTCTATAGGGTGTAACGTTAGTCCGACAGTCCAGAAACGACGCACTGCACTTTTCATAATCTTATTGACTAATGAAATCGAGCCACGCATAGCTGCCAAAATATTTTTTTTTTATAAATGGAGAGAGAAGGGCTTTTTTTATTCCTATCTTTCGTTCCACTCTAATCTCCTTCGTATCCTTTGTGAATAACACGAACGGACTATAGGCGGCTATCCATTATGAAGCTCATATCACACGATTATGGCAAGCTAGAGCCTATCGAGCCATTCGATCAATCACTTTTCAATCTGCTCCCACCTTTTACATTGCCCTTCCTTCTCTCGCTTACTGTATCACTCCCGCTCTCTCTTTCTCTCTCGCTCTCATTTCCTTTCATCGATATGCCTTTCTCCCATCCCTTTTCTTCTCTATACCTATTACCCACATAACGTACCTACTTCCACCTTGCTTCGCTTTACTGACAGCATCGCCCAACGAACCCACCGTCGATAACCCATTAGCGCTGTAACTTGTAGCGGCATGAAATTACAGCATCGATCGCAGGCTAATTGCACGCTGACACGTGTGCCGGAACTGTGCTGTCGACGTCGGCAGGTTTCCACTTCCGGTCCGCGAATCGTTATCGCCTGTCGGCACTGGTGGCTCCCCCTGCTCCGCGTGTATTCTTGAGTCTTTGGAAGGCTCTTTTTTGAATAACCCCGAAGCGCGGAATGCCGCTTGACAGTTATGTAGGTCGTATTTTTCCTGTCACTGTCAAACGTAACAGGATCGAGATGTACAGGGATTCTTAACTCGTTCCGGTTGTTATGACAACTTCTTTTCACTTGGCTCTCTATGTATACATTTAAATGTCTTTTAACATGGAGATCCGATGACTCTTGTTAACTGTAATTATTGCCTTTTTCCATGCTAATTTCTATTTCTCACGCCAGAGGCCCGAAGCCATTTCACTCGACGGCACCGGGACCCTTTAACCTGTACCAGCTAGATAAGAGTGTATTGCGCACAGTGTATTCTATTCGTTGTCGTAGACAACAGCTCTGTATTGGTCTGTAAAAAATTTCAATATCTCTTTGAAATATTGAAATTTACTGAATTTTTTTTTCTTTCACTAGATACATTTTTCGTGACACGAAAGCGTCGGGGTCGCCTTAAGACACGACCGTTAATGGTGGACGCCCTCGCGAGTCCCGTGGGCACTATTCGGCGTCACTCTTTGCCGACTTTTTAATTGCGTCCTTTTCGATCGGCTACGCCGAATTTCCGAGGCATCAGTCTGTGCGCGAGCTTCCACCACGATCGTCTCGTCAGGACTTGTCCGTGACAGGTTGCGTCGCTGTGGCGGGAAGCGGGTTTGCTGTTTTTATTTTTGACACTGTCAACGCCTCCCTAACGACGCTCGTAAAATATTAAGTTAACCGTTACTCCTAACGATCGTACCAGTTGCTTTTTTTCGATTTCTTTATCATTTGTCGGCAAACTTTTTTTCGATCCCCCAAGGAATGATCGATATATGCTTTATTGATAAGCAGCGATAAGAGCGTCTCTCGAGTGTACTCTGTCGTATGTGAATCCTTTTGTGTTGCTAGTATATATATATATATACACATACACACACAGACAGAGACACATTCGTCGAACAGGATTTATCACTCACAAGTGCCAGAGTCGATCGATATAAAATTTCTTTAGCCGGTTTAGCTGCCACGTACAAGATTTCACGCACGGATTTCGCAATTCTATTTGCCATCTTGACTATTTATTGAATAAACGTTTACGTTACTCTTTTTTTTTTCCCCCCCCATTAATAATTCTCAAACACAGCTGCTGGTTGGCCGCTGATATTTAATCGTAAACCAATCGCAATCTCCTCCTCTCGTGCGTGACTTTTAATTTACCGCGACGAGGCGGCCCCGTCATTGTTTTGAACGTCGCTGCCAGAATCCTCAGTCATTGCGTTCTCGTGTGACGACGACGGCGACGACCGCGTCTCGACCCTCGCAGAAACTGGGCTCTCTCGTTCGACGCGATTCGCTGGCAATTTGACAAGGGTCGCCGCTTGGCTTCGCCATTGATATTTTCGTGAGAGGCATCTGGCCTGCCTATCTCATTCTCACTCGTTCGGTCTCCCGTATTCCCATTCTTAATTTCCATTTCACTCGTTCCACCCCCCCTCTTCACCACCCCTCTCACCGTCAGCCGTGCCGCTACACGACATAAATATATCGCGACGCCGGCTTCAACGACACTGTATATTTTCGTTTCTTGCGACTCTGCCATTTTTTATCATTCTCCCCCCCCCCCCTTCGCCTCCCCTTACCTCCCTCCCCCTTTCTCTCATTCACGTTTTCATATACTCTCGCTACGGTACAGCGGGTTACACTCGCTACCGAGGGAGGAGCCACCGGCGCAGGTGCACAGTGCGAGCTGGTCGATCGCTTCGGGAATGAGCGAAAGAAGTGAAAAAAAAAAAATAAAAATACAAAAGGGAGAAAAAGAGGGGAAACGAAAATCTTTCATCGCCGCGACAGCTACCGGATGCTTGTCGTCGTTTACAGGGTTTGATTTTCGGTCCGGCCCGAAAGCGACGATTATATTTTATATCGGGTTAATTAAATTAATTAAACACGCTCGCTGCACTCCAAAGCCGACACGCTCGCTGTCCTTCTTCCTCGTTGGGGAAGGGATCAACCCCCCCCCCCCTTCCCTCCTCCCGTCACCGCTATCACTATTTCCTTGTAATTATTTTTTACAAAAAAAAACCTAGTATCACACACGAAAAAGCCTAATAGTTGCTACTGTCATTTCTTATTCGTCCCGCGATTTATTTCCTTCCCCCACTCGTCCCACATTGTCCCCTGCCCACAGTCAATAAACCGTACACGCGAACGCTTCCTAATCATCGCGATTGAATATTATAACGAGGAATTAGTCGTGTATACTCGCTTCAAATAGGTAACGTATAAATAAACATGAATAGCATATATATAGTTTGCGCATATATATATATATATATTCCGTATAATGTATTAGGTGATTTCTACGGCTGGTTTCTACAGCTCATAGACGGTAGGCGTTTCCAGCGTCATTATAAATCAGAGTTAAACACGCTAATTATATCGAGCCATACTCGGTGCCGGTGACGGGCCGGAGGGCGACAGTGGTTCTCATGCGGTCACGCCATTTAACTCTCAATAAAATCTGCGTTGGCGACTAAGCCACGGAGGATGATATACGTATATGCTGATACGCGTGAGAGGGCATGCGTGAACGTTTAGTGACGTCACGTGGTCACCAGTGCAACCTCTTCTTCCCAGTGACAATGTGTCTGTCGAAGGAATATGTATAAATATGTTTGAAAAAAATTTTCTTTCTTGACCGTCCTTAAGTCAGTCGGTTGAGAACCTTCGTAGCCTCGTAAAGTATCTATCGTATACGTGACGTTGAGCGCAGGGCGGGTTGGGTTAAGGCGGTACAAAGTGATGAGGCGATCTGCCGTGAGATAATAAGCGGCAGCGAGATAATGAGCGAAACATATATATATATTTCCAAGGAGTAGCGGAGACCTATATGTATATATATTCTGTTATAGGTATTTATATTATGTGTAAAATGTATATTCGTGATCTGAGAACCTCTGATCGTTACCCACCAACCCACTACTTGGCGTAACTACACTTGGCCAAAGTCCCGGGCTGTCTTCTTATCCTGCTTGCAGCGTCGCACGCGAGTGTACGATTTTCTCTCTTTTTCTCTCTCTCTCTCTCTCTTATTGTTTTACTAACGTGTATATACAATATAGATCAGCTGCTATCGTGGAAAAATCAACTTTAACTTTATTCATTTGAACCGTCTAGCTGTGTCCTTTGGGGACACTCGACTTTCTCTGATTCCTCATTAATTTACGTCACGTTGCACGTAGTAAGAGTTATCAGAGTGTCTGTAAGCTGATTGTGCTTATTGAAGCGCGTCGAAAATAGTATAAACGTCTTATCAGTCCCGACGGCAATTAACAGCGACAATTCGCGGTGGACGTGCGATATCGGGTTAATGGCAAGTCGACGTTGAATTTAATATCAGCGTAGGCACACACAGGAGGACGGTCAACTTCGGTGCGCTTTTCAAGTGTCCCAAGCCCTCGATAGGCGCGTGTATATTTATTCGCGTTTGCATACATATTTATGGGAGGCTCCGGTGCGCCGTAGTACTTTGCTCTTCTATCTCTCTCACTCTCCCTCTCTCTCTCTCTCTATACGTATTTTTGTCGTTGACTATACCTATACACCGAATGGTATGTACAGTCTATCGCATAGATATTCCGACACTATGGTACCCTCTGCATTTAATAATTGCTTTATAGCATGAGTAATTATGACGAGAACGAGTAAATTATTTTCTATCGCGTTACATCAATTATTATTGACTTATCCGTTATCCAATAGTAATTACAACGCGTATCAGGATATATGGTAGCTAAAGGTAACAGCAATCGGGCTTATCGGTGCGATAAAATCAATAAATATTTGCAGTATACGATAATACCGAACGCCGCGAGGCGCATCGGCATCGTTTCCGTTCGACGGCGACAGGCGTTACATGTAAACGCCGAAGACGCACTTTGTCGCCAGGACCAGCCCTCGCCTTCCCCTGACAGCCCATTGCCAGCTTCTGGCTTCCGCCGTATCCTAATTCCTCGCATTCCTCGCTGAAAGTCGAAATCCTCAATTGCCATTAACTCCCGCCGAGGCTGATGCACCCTGGTATAATATCACGCGGCGCAAAGCCATCAGGCTTCCAGTTAGCAGAGACGAGCTTTAGGAAGTAACAGTTACCATGGGAAGTGTGTGTATATATATATATATATACACACACACACACGTGTATACGTATCACGTGAAATGGAAAAATGTAATATTAACGAGCAGTGTAAACCTCTAATGGCTCCAACGTTAATGGTATAGTAACGACTGTGTCGTTAGGTTTCCTTTTCGTAGCAATTATTATCTTACGTTGGTCACGTTATTTTAATTTTCGAATTTCCCGCGAAAATCAAACCCTTCCTATATCCCTATACCGAAGGTTGCTCGTTACGTATACGTGGATGGGTGCTTGCATGGGATTTCTATGTAGAGTCTTGTCGCTGTCTCTGATATTATACACGTGGGCTAGGTTGGGTTACATATGAGATCTGTGTTGAAGTGGCAGGAAAGTCTGCCGGTATCTTTGGACCAGACAGAACCGCACTCCCAAGCCACGTTACAAATTATCTACATGCTGCGAAGCACGCTGCCAGCCAGTCAGCCATACAGTCCACTGGTAAGCAGTCCGGCCAAGTCAGCCATCCAGCTCACGCTTGGCCCCACATCCTGCCGGCTGCCGTATAAACTGCTTACTACGAAATAACAGTGTCAGAGAGTCAACCCTGCTTCGCTCTCTAAGTGGCTGACGACCACTTCCGCTGACAAAAACGTTAGACTCTCGCGTTACCGTTTGCCCCTTTCTACGCGCGAAAAGCATTCGACTTACTGGCTGGCGATCGGAAAATTTACTCGGAGCGACTGTACGGCGGAAGCAGCTTCGCTCGAGAAAATTTGTCAGTTCGATTGTGGACTCTGGCTAGGAATGAATATAGTCTAGGATTTATTTACGTACGGAACGGAAAGCGATAAGCTGGCTCGCTGGGAGGGTAATTTGTTTTTTTTTTGAACATTTTTATTTCGAATTCTTTCCCCCATTATTCTTTCTGACAGTCAGCGATCATCTCTGCTTTGCTCCTTCTGTACTCCGACATTTTTTTTTATTGTTTACTTCTCTTTAGATTTTTACGAGAATTTCTCAAGCGACTTGACTTCATGGGGATATTTACATGGGAGTGGTGTTACACGGACTGACGACAGGCTCCTTCATTCCCGGTGGCGTTTTCGAGATTTTCGTTATCTCGTGTCTCTGGCTGAATACGTACCTGACGCCAGTGTCGTTGACGTATTTATTTCATTCAAGGCATAAACCAAAGACCGCCAAACCCTACCGGCGTCCATCCGTAACGGCGTACTCAAATATTCTCCCATGTGACACAAGGCATCCAATGAATGCCCGAGCGAAAAGAGCCTTTTGCCAAAGTGCCGAAACTTGCTATACTTTTTTTTTTAAAGACTTTTTACCTAGTCTCTCGTTCTGCGTATCCGCAGCTGATTTTCGGTTTTCACTCCTGTATAGCATCGGCACTGCCGTTCCTGCTGTCCTCCGTTTCCTCTCCCTCGGTCCGTGCACGCTTCGTAAATTATCATGCCGCGGGGCGGAGGGGGGGGGGGGTCCCCATATGCTCACGGTAATGTTGACCGTTCCTCCAGCACGTTCCGTAGGCGTAATGCCAGTGCCACTAACAACAATGGCGACTATAAATGGCTGGTAATACGAGTTTATTACTGCGACTGGGGTAACGATCCGCTTACCCTTCTCCCCTTGATCCCTTGTTTAGGGTATTCTCCGTGGTTTGCCCATGCAATATTTATCATTATACAAGAATATTACGTGACGATAAAATAAAGATCAAAGTCGATTTTGAATTCTCTCACAGGATTCTGTGAACGTAATTTTTATGAGAATTTTGAAAAAGTTTTTTTATCTTCAATCCACCAGATACCACTCCAGCCTATTTTTTATGGTTATGCGCATTGTAGAGTTTACCGGACATGTGTGTATATATATATATATATGTATATCAAAAACATATAGCAGTAGTCAAGAACGGTAGGCGAAATGAACACTCGGCAGAGCGTAAAGATTTCCCACGGATAAAACTCGGCCTTTCCCTCTATGATGACACGAGGAGATACGTCGTCGGGAATGACGACGATGATGACCCAGGATAACGCTCGTGACGTCACCAGAGGTTTGATGTTCTTTGGTGCTTTTTTTTTTTTCGTTTTATACGTACCCCCCCCCCCCCTATCGTAGGCAATTTTGGAGATTTTTGAAAATGATATCACTAGGATTGATTAGAGTGACCAGTGGGCACTTCCTGTCGCTAGATCAGCCGTGCACGTGCTTCAGTCGCAACCTGCCACGTGACGAACTTGTATGTGAGAATTGGCTCAAATTATGCTCGTGTACCATGAAACTCGATTCCTATGCAATTCCTTTAAGAACGTTGGCTACGTTGCAACGTAGCTACAGCACAGTGCACAATGCCAGGGCGAAAAGTTAGCGGCGCACAAAGCGCGGCCGCGCGCGGTACTATGCTCCTGGGCTACGTGATTGCTGCGTGGTTCTCTTGCACGTCCATTCAAATGCAAAGTCGTTTCCGTAGTTCGCGCGACGCTTGGCCGTCGCACGTGAAATTCCAGTTCCATCGGTGATATCCCCTGAAACATTACCCTGGACCCGATCGACTGCTCTCCTCGGGCTGATTCCTCGTGGATTCTAGAAATTCCCACGGACGAACTGCCAGGGACGTTAGCGGAACGATTATTATTGCTGTGCATTAAAATTCCTGAAGGTTCATTTCTTTCTTGTATAACCTAACGTGTATCGGCTTGTATACGTATATAGGGGAATGCGGAAAATCATATACGTTCGTATAAGTAAATGAAAAAGATTTGAACAATACTAGTAGCAGTTCTCCACCGTTTAGTATCACTCGAATACTAGTAGCGGTACGTACTAATCGCGCTAACAGTACTGCTAACAGTAACTACTGTACACAGAAGCCTGACGAGATATACGTTCGGGTTAGAAAGGAACGTCGAAGCGGTCCGCCATGTTGGTCTTTCGTTGCCGTGATCATTCGATTATTCGAGAGCCTCGTTCCATATAGGGTGTACGCAGAAAAGAGATCATTCGCGATACGGGGAAACAGGTGTACCTAATGGAATTTTGAGTTGTCCTCCATTCAAATGGGAATCGAAATCGAGAAAGAAAAACAAATTTTTTTAATCGTTCTCTCACCCTGCTCAAAAATGTGTGGAAATTTATTTTGCTTTTCATCGCTATATCAAACTGGTGGAGTATTCGCGAAATTTATTACGAATCTACTGTGGGTTATGCCGCAGTATAAAATAAAAAAATTAAAAGCGTTTTCAAAAATCGATAAGAAAATTCCAATGGTCAATTCTCGTCCGTCGATTTTTCATGCTCCGCTCTGTGATCCTGCCATTTCAAAATGGCCACTTGGCCCCGCAAAACGGTCAGATCGATACGGTGGCAACGTGGAAAACCTGACGGCCGATCCGTCACGGAAGGGACGATAACTGACAGAGGGACGCGTAGCCGCGGGAGCATCTGCCGTATTGTGACTTTTGGGGTCACCCTATATATATATATATTTCATACGTTTTATATGTGTGTGTATATATATACCGTCGTATATAAAAGTTCCCAGCATGCGGGCATATGGCGTGCGCTCCGAGTTTTTATAGAACGAAACCTCCCTCCGTTCTCATCACGTGCCAGCCCTCTAAATAAATACCATATTTTCACTCTCCCATTCCCTCAGCATCTATCTGTATCCCGTGATTTGCTCCATGTAATATTGCCAAACATTCTCGAGACCCGCCACTCGGAAAGTCCTCCAACTGATCAATTTCTTGTACCGGGCTTATCGAACCCTATACCACAGGGTGTGAGAAATTTTTATCTTTATTTTTTTCACGTTACGAAATCCAAGAAATTTATTTTTGCACCCTTTCATTACTTTCTTGCAGCAAAGTCAATTTACCCTTTCCGTAAACCTCTCCTGCGTAGCGGATTCATCGTTATTTTTTCCTGTGACTAAGTTGCCAACCTTACAACGCTCCTTCGTTCCCAGCCGATCTGATATCTCGCAAATTGCCGGCGACTCAAAGTCCATAAAGAGGATCATTTCTTTTCTCGTATACACGTGAAAAGGACGCGAAGGAGAAATGAAAGGTGGTCCGGGTAGAAAAGGAAAGCAGTGAAATCTACCAGCCACGTAACACGACGATATAACGTGGAAATGTGAATATCGCGTGTCTTTGCGCGTATAAAGGCGGTTTTGAGCGTGCGAAAACCCTTTAAGCCGTTCGAAAAGCACGACGCTTCACCATTGTATATCTATAGCGTAACTGTAGTATACATATGGTGTTTCGCATGTAGTGGACTTTGCATTCAATCAATTTAAGACCAAAGTGGCTGTACGTAGTAGCGACACGGTAAAGGGGTGATCGGGGAATGGGGGAGGGTTGCACAAAATAGCAATAACCAAAACGTGGTTCGGGAAATTTTCGAAAAAGAGATTTATCAAATATGTTTTTCAAAAAATTATTTTTTACCTGCCTCTGTGATACCCTCTTGTTTTTCAAATCTGAAAGTTTGCCGATAGTTAAGCGTGCTCATATCTCGTTACCGGAGGGGCTACATTGGGTGTCTTTTTATTCTGGCATCCAAAAATAATTTTTTTAACCCGCTTATGCGGTTGAAGGAACACGCGTTAACCGACGGGACAAGTATTGCGTCTGGCTTCGTTTGAACTCGGGCTGAACGAGATCTATCTTTTCGTTAGTGTATTTATAGGTTGATGCTAAAACTGTGTAACAGTTACAGATAGATTTACTGTGTGTTCTGTGTCTGCAATGGGATATTTTTTATTGTTTTTTTTTTTGAAATTCCAATGTATTTGGTTACCGTGTTGGGGGAGTTACGCCATCAAGGTAGCTTTATACGAATCTCTTGACTGGTGGCGCGACGTTAATCCGGCCGTAGGAAAATGGCTGGTGGTTGGCAATGAGGTTGTGGGATTGTCACAGGAGTTATAGCGCGGGTATTATTTTAATTTTTTTTCTTTTGTAAACCATGACTTTGAGCTTATGGGGCTTCGCAGGAGAAATCACAACTAAGCTCTGGCATCCCTGAAAGTGCCGCCATTGCTGTTGCGCTGGGAATGGCTGTAGCATCTAGCGTTCTTACGTGTCCTTCCTGCTGGTTACCATCGACGACGAGGGTTTGGAAAGACGCCAAAATGCCGGCGGTAAAATTAATCGTTCTCTGACACGAATTCCTCTCTAAGTGGGAATACCAATTTGTTGATGGGACGACGGGGGCACCGATGGCTGGAATATAGAAAACAGGAAAAAGAATTTCGAGGATGGAATTTTTTTTTAAATCAGATTGTTGGCCGTTACACGTATACCTGTTTTTGGCTGGTACTGTGCATACAAATTGAATGATATTATGATAATTACCACAAGTATCTTCTTTCCCATAGGAGGCGTATTATATATGTTGGAAATATTTTGATTAAGATTAAGGGATGTTTATGGATATTAGAGAGAGAGAGAGAGAGAGAGAGAGAGAGAGAGAGGAAAAAGTTAATTATTCAGTGCTTCGTGCAAGCTATAGCGAGAGGCTAACAGGAAAGTCTCTTTGCGTTTCAGATCGGGCAGTCGCCGTCGGGCCAAGGTGCGCTATCACAAGAAAATCGCCAAAGGATACGGAGGTGTCGACGCAGGACGTCGGTGAGCTGCGAGCGTCGATACGAGCCAGCCGACGGAGTAACCGAATAGGATTCGAATAGTAGGGTGCCAACGAAGGGCTTGTCAGAGAGGTGGGAAAAGAAAGATTGTGGGAGAGCGAGAGTGAGAGTGGAAGTGTGTCCTCGATAAGACAGAGAGGAGCCAGGAAAACGACAGCGACCACGACGACGACGACGACGACGACGTGGACGAGGACGTTGTTCAGGACGTGGCGGACGAGGACGGACACGAAAACGAAGACGCTTACAAATAGAGATACTAGAACGTGTTGTAAGAGTGTGGGAATAATAAGGGTGAGTGTAGGAGGAGGAGGAGGAGGAGAGGCAGGAGGAGAAGGTGTATGGAGAGGAGGAAGTTATAGAGAGAGAAGCGCACCTGGAGGAGGTTGTGGTGGTGGTGGTGGTGGTGGTGGAGGAGGAGGAGGAGGAGGTGGCGGAGGTGGAGGAGGTCGAGGTCAAGGAGTCGAAAGCGGAAGTGGCAGCAGTGGAAGAGGAAGTAGAGGTAGTGTGCGCGGTAGTCGTGTTGTGTCGCATAGTCGGGAAGTGATGTGTTCGATGGACGGCGTGCGTCTCGCGGGCGGAGGTTGGGGTATCACTACCGTCACGACGCATTCGGGATCGGAGAAACAAGGCGGAATATCGGTGACCAGGCTGGCGGGCGCTGGGGAAACGGTTCCAAGGGCATGGCGACCACGCCAATAGGCGGTCGCCTCCCTAACGTTAACCGCAAAGGACCATCGCCGGATTTTCCTAATTCGCGTAGACAGATCGGTAGGGAGCAGCAACAGCAACGGGATCAGAGAGAAAAATCTGCTACGGTAGCAGCGGCACCATTGGTAGCGGCAGCGTTAGTGGCAGCAGCAGGATCCGGGAGCCAGGATAGCCAGAAAGCAGGCACAGTGGCTGCTAACGCCGGGGAAACGGATCCGGCCGCGACGAATGCGACCAACAACTTTGAGTACGACGACAATGAATGGGACATCGGCATAGGAGACCTCATAATCGACCTGGACGCCGACATAGAGAAGACGAGGGACGAGAAACTGAGCTTGGGGACAGGGACAGGCATGGCTTCTACGCCTGCCTCGGCAACTACGAACCCAAACCAGATCCAGAACGCCTCCGGCCTGAACTCCAACAGCAACGGTAGCACCAGCAGCAACAGCAGCAGCAGCAGCAGCAGTAGCAGCAGCGCCAGCAGCACCGGCAGCGGCACCACGAGCAACGGTAGCGCCGGAACCGGCTCGAACGGAACCGCGAGTAACGGAAGCGCCAGCAGCGCCGCCAGTAACGGCACGGGCGGTACCGGTAGCACCGGGGGAAATTCAGG
Organism: Trachelus tabidus; assembly: GCA_030142655.1. Taxonomy (NCBI): domain Eukaryota; kingdom Metazoa; phylum Arthropoda; class Insecta; order Hymenoptera; family Cephidae; genus Trachelus; species Trachelus tabidus. The sequence goes on along the minus strand of JARQTI010000396.1, from coordinate 2,135,545 downwards.
TTCCTGTGGTAATTCTTCAAACGCTACCAGCCCAGCTAACCAGAGCCCAGCATCGGCGACTTCGGGGAAGACGTCCGGCGCGAATGCGGCACACCCCAACCCTGCGAACCCGAACAAAATGGCTGTTGAACACTCGGCCACCGTCGACAAGGGCCTCAAGATGAAGATCAAGCGCACGAAACCCGGCACCAAGACCAGCGAAGCCAAGCACGAGATCGTAAAGTCTAACGAACTGAACGGAACCACCTCCCAGGACGGTACCGCCACTCAGAACTCCCAGAACTCCACGGAGAACCCAGGCTCGAACAAGTCGAAGCCACACTCGCCCGCCTCGGCGACGAGCGCCCCGACTCCCTCGACGGTTGGCTCCAAGAGAGGATCCAGCGGTCATCGCCGTGACAAAGCACGGGACAAACACGAGAAACCCCAGAGCACCCACACACCCCAACAGACAAAGCCGGAAATGAACGGCACCGCCAGACCCACCCCGCAGAGTCAGTCCTCGGCGACTGCTGCCTCTCAGGGCCCAACCCCGGCTGCCACGGCCCCGCAGCAACCTCAGGGTCCACCACCCAGCTCGAGAACGGGATTCCCAGTCTCTCAAGGACCCGGACCGCCTGCCACCAGCGCGGCAGCACCCTGTCCACCCCCCAGTCCGGCCAGTGCGACGGCCGCGGGTTCCGCCGCGAAACCAGAGCAGACCAAGGTCGCCGCCGTACCTGGACCACCCCTTACGACACCGGCCGAGGAGGCGATGGACACCGCGGCCAGTCCACCACCTCCGAAGAAGCTCAAGACATCCAACTCGAACTCCGAACCAAAGGTAAGCCTCCCCTATGCGAATGGCTCCTCCTATGCGACCACAGTTATACATTACATACGTATCTCCATGTGCGCTGTATATCTTCTCTTGTTCTCTTCTCCTTACTTTTTCTTCTCCTCCTGCTGATCAGGCTAAACTATGATGCATGACGGATTAGCCTAGAACGATTCTTCAAAAAATTACTCGACAAGACCAACAGAACCTTTTTAAGGATTATCTATTATTTATCTCATCAGAGCCTCGAGCTACCCTCTGATTAAGTTATAAATCCAACCACTGTCATACGGGCTCCCACGTGACCATTACACAATCACGATATTACATAATTACGAAATTCCAATTAATCACCATAAAGACCCCCGTTGCGACCCCCTCTAGAGTATACTCATTAAATACAACGTATCCTGTATCATTTTTTGTCACACAAAAATTCTACGCTAACTCATAATTGCTTACATTAAAAACGCGAAATTCTATCACTCCGCCTCACACGATATTTGCATTCACAATATTTTCACACATGTCATCCCTCGTGCGCTCGCGCTATAAATAATCAGCTGACAAGATACACATATGCATACTCGTATGCCTATTGGCCGCATTCACCCACGCGAATCAGCTTACGCTACGCACTATCTCGTAAATTCATATATTCCGTGTACGCTTAGCCTCTCCTCGTTAGATGCCAGTACCTACGACAGCCGCGTTTCTTTTTCTCGTACACGTGATCACACGTGTCTCTTAACTACCTGCACAGATAGAAGTTATATATTTTCGCTGTAAAACCCTCCGTGTACCGCCTTGACACACATCCTGTACCACTGAATTACAGGCAACGTATACACCATCAGGCATTCTCCAGGATTTACTTGAACGTCTCTACTCATTCTTATGTATACATGTATACACACATATTCACACACCACGTATCATTATATACAGAAGAAATATCCCAACGACTATTCACAAAAGACTTCGCAGCTTAGCTCAGACTCTCTGACGACAGATTGAGACGAGACTCCGACATCCCAAGAGGGATCCAATGCCATAGTAAGGCATTCCTTTACTCCCGGTAGGATTATCACGATTTCCTATGGCACGTTAATCATTCCGAAGTACCGGTTTATCCCGAAATGGAATACAAAGAAATGTGTATATATAAGTATACAGAGAGGGAATGAAGCACGAGAGAGAAAAAGAGAGAGAGACAGAGTTATTTCGAATACAGTATGGGAAGAGGGTCTAACGAGAGTCGAGAGTGGGCGTAATAATCTCTGAACAGGGTTCACCACCGCTGCCTCGTATATACACAGGGAACACTAATCGAGAGACTTTACGGATCATTTTGTCCAAATGAAATCCCACTCGGGTACACTCGGCTCCACTCGTGCTCGAGGTTGTCGGTAAGCACGGCTGGTAATGCAGGAATCCTCACTAGTATTTTTCATATACTGCCGTTAAGGATCTTCCACAACGCTTGGTATTTCGAGTTTGGTAGCTGAATTAATTCTCGTGGGTGGATTATTATTTTTTTCTGCTTGATTCGCTTTTTTATGTTATTTTATTGAGTCACCGGCTTTTTTTTTTTTTTTTTTTTTCCTTTAAAGCGTATGTGGGTCTTTGTCAGTTGCCTGTTTGATATGTAAAAATTAACATCTCTTTTTCGGACGGTTACCGCATACGTAATTGTTATTTCACGCGTCGTCTACCCGTTGACTCGTGTGATTGTTTCAGAGGCTGTTACTTATTGTTCACCCGGTATTATTGTGCTTGGCTCGTGTGTACAGCGGGCGAACGTGTAAGCGGGAAAAATGATTGGCACTGATGAGCAATTATTCGTAAAGGCGACTGATGCGCTTGATCTTCACCGTGTGGCAGACATTTGTAAACAGTCACGTCAATCCGTGACTCCTGTGCTTATTGCGCCTTTATTCTTTCGTCGTACGCGTTATTTTTCACGAGGGCTGCTTTCGGGCGCTTTTCCAATCTGCGACGTCCCAAGGCCACGTATATACCGGCACGATGTGTTAAGCTGCGAGATACTTTTTGTATTTTAATTTTGTACTTCAAAGCGTCAAAGTTCAGTGATTTTTATTACATGAAATATTTTCAAAGGAGGCTGAAAGGTCATTTTTTTTTTGTGATACATTAAACGCGCCGATCGTCTCTCACTAGTCGATGGTAATCCGAACGTTTAAAGGGGCTCAGCGAGGACGTTGATATAACTGAATTGGTCCTGGTCCGTGTACTTTAGGGGATTGGTGTTTTCCCTCGATAGCGAAAATAGCGGGTGGTTTCGTAAATGACGATTGTGATCAATATACATATATATATATATATATATATATATATATATATATATTTAAAGAGAGAGGGAACGCCGTGGTTTGCCGATATAAAAATACTTGTCATCTTTCATAGCTGCGTTTCCACCACATTTTTTCCACGTCAATTTCCCACACCATAACGGTATTCGCCCCTGAGCCTTTGGGGCTGGATCGTCGGGGTGGGTTGGGTCGTTGGTTGGCTGGTTCGCTGGTTTCTCTGATGGTGCTAGTAGTCGTGCAGCCACTGCCGCCGCTACTGATGGTTGGTTCAAAAGCAATGAGTATAGTAATAGGGGTAGTACTACCAGGGGCGATAGTAGTAGCAGCAGCAGCAGCAGCGCTGGTAGTAGTCGTAGTATCAGGGGGTAGTAGTATGCAGCAGTAGTAACTCGGCGGAGCTCGAGTAAAATTGTGGTAGCAGGGCAAAGGGGGTTGTTGCGGAGGGCGTAAACTTCAGGGATGAGAAGGGGATGAAATCAATACTCTGCGGTCTCCGCCCCCCAGGAGTACACGGATGAATACACGTACAAGCACAGTGGCTCGATTCCAACCCCCTAACCCCAGTGGTCGCATGCATGCGTGTGGCAGTCCGTGTGTGTATTTGGTGCCACCCGCCTCCGTCCTTCTCCTTTCCATCCCTCGAAAGTGCCCTCTTCGCCCCCCCGTCAACATTTCTCCCTGTCCTCCAACCACCCCTTCTGCCATTTCAAAATTACGACACTGATGTGAAAGCTCTCTAAATGAAATACTTTCATCTGACCGAGTCGAGATGTTTTCTATATAATAGAATTTCACAGCCCCCTTCGCTGCCCTCATCCACTTTATCGTGCGCTTCAGCTCGCCCTATTTTTACCGAATTTTCTACAATCTCCCACCATCCCGCGCATATTCATAGGGCAGTTTTCGCGTCTAGCCGTCAGACCGGATTACATTGCTGTGTCGGAGCTATTTTATTTTACTTTTTTTTTTCAATTTTTTTTTTCGATCCCTCAATTCATTGCTCTCTATCGGATCTCGTTACTTTGACGATGACGTTCAAATGTAATTCCTGCCTTTTTTTTTTATCGTCGCCTTATCGACAAACCATTTTCTTTGTTATCGCAACGAGCGAACTTTTCTTTCTCCTCCGGTGGTTCAGTGGGCTGGCAACCTACGGTACTCGTTGAATAACTTTTTTAATCTCAAATACAAAAAAAAATTCATTTACCCACGAGGATACAGTTTTTTATTTACGCATGCGCAGGTTATTTATTCACTGTTAAACGTCGGATCGCTGCTTGACTCGATCGTCGGAAGCTACTTGGAAACTCGTGTCTCTGGCTTATATTAAACGAACCGAATCATCGAAGGGCTACACGAGGCGGCGCGCTTTAGATTCACTCGTCCGTTTGCCATGGCTGATTAACGGACTCACGGAAATGGCTAAGTCGATATTTAAACTGCCAATTGAAACGTCACACACCCCTCCGCGAGTTTGTGCACATCAAACGCAAGCGATAAGAGAAACGCGCACGTAAAAAAAAAAGATTGAAAAAAACGGAGATTGCCTAAGGGTGAAAAGAAGGTGCCATAAAAATCTTCAGTGGTAAACTTCATAAAGGCACCCTTCGGCAGAGGAGCGACCGGGGGGGGGGGAGGAGATTCATTTATTTTCCATATTTTTCAAAATAACCATATCCTTCCTTAAATTCAATCGCTTCTCAGAATCAACCCCTGTTACGTACTAGGGGTTGAAGTTACCCACAAGGGCGCGGCGGCTGGGGTCATGTAAAATATTTTCATCCCTCGTATACACACGTAGAGACGCCTGTACACTAGTAATAATGCCAGTAGTGGTGTAAGCATTGCGATGGCAAGATTTCAGGGGGATGAAATGTAAAGAGAATTTTCAAGTGTTAAGGGTTCGGTTTCTTTTTATCATTTATACGAGAGACCTGTATCTGTGTATATATATATATATATATATATATATATATATAGCCCGTACGGTTAAGGGTTGGTCGAAGTGAACGGAGAGAGTCGGGAGTAAAGAGTGAAATTTTATTAAGGAGGATGGGAGATGGGGGGAGGGGTGTGTGAAAAAACCGGAAGAAACATATGGTCCAGAAGAAGGCAACACGTATAACGGGAAGGAAAGTTTTCAGGCGTCATGCTGACGCGCATTGTGAATGAAGCAGGAGCGAGGGGGGAGGGTCTAGGGGTAGAACGGCAGGAGGGACGATTACTGTAATTAAGCGTCTGCTCTAATTAAAACGGCGTTGCCCCCTTTCCTTGTTACTTTTTAAGATAGGCCGTTTATGTACGTTTTCGAAGAGACTACAAAGAAAGGGATGAAAACAGAGAAAAGAATGAAAAATGTAAAAGTTCAAAGTCTGCTTTACAAGCTTGTCTAGTAAAATTAACTGACAACGAAATTTCGAAAGGGCGAGTGCTTTGGCTTTTACCAAAGTCTCCCTTAGAGCGGCTGCTTTTAGTTCCTTTCTCTTTACCACGTGCCAGATTTTTTCTCTCTCTCTCTCTCTCTCTCTCGTTTGCTTTTCTTCCTCAGCGAGCTCTTTATGAAAATTTTACAAGGTCAACACTTGTTAATGAATTTTTACCAGTCCCATGAACATCTCGGGTGTTGTTCCATGAGAGTATAAAATTCCACCGTGTAGAAAACAGACACAATTGCTTTATATGTATATGTATATATAATGCGGGGAAGTTGAACCTAGCGGTGCACGTAGCAGGTCGTAATGTAACCAGGGAAGCTTACGTAGTCCTTTGGTAAAATGTAAAACACGTGGAACGCTCGTATAAGAGTAGCGTTGAAACATACGAAAACACGAGAACCGGACGTTTCGTGTCGATTTTGTCGCAGTTAGTGATAACGGTCAGGAAACTAGGCTAGAATTGGATAGAATAACAGATAAATAGCACCCTGCTGTATGACTATGGAATAAGCATGTATATAAGACACATCCTCGTTACACGCATAAAACCAACGATTAATTCCCAGGGTACCAGTCTAATCCATATACCAGTCTCTTCTTGCGTGCAGGTATATAATACATGCCATAAAGAACACCCACGTCTAGTTCGAGGTTAGGTTAGATGTCCAAATGGACATCCCTAAAAGCAAACAGGTTAGGACCACCAAGAGTCGTCCATTGAGTATTCCCCCCTTCTTTTTTCTTTTTTAATTAATTCTTCGTCGTCGTCCTGTCCCTCGAACAACGGATCAGCTAAACGACAAAATTATCCACTCAACCGTTCATCGTCTTGACTAATTATCACTCATCGTGTAATTATCCAGCGTCAACAGCATTTAAGACATTTTAACGTTGCTCGCATTGGAAACTTCTTCGTTAAGGCACTTCCGAGTTCTGCGTCTCACTTGTGCGTACTGTAGCAGTAAGACCTGGCTAAGTGTACGTACAGTAGATACGTGTTAACTTCCAACGACGTTACAGTGTATATACAGAACTAGTCGAGCCAACTCGTAGGCAGAGTTAGGTATACGCGTATATAACCATAGTCGATACCGAAGTAGCTACAGCGCCGCTGGATACTTTGGATTACCATTCTAAGAAGCACGTTTCAAACGCGCCGTCCCCTATAAGCTGTTTGAATATTAATCACCGTGTTTGACTTATTTACCGTGGCCGGGTTGGCTCCACTCGCCGTGCCAGTGCGGTAGAGACAGACAGGCAGACGGAAACAGAGCGAGAGGAGTGAGTTCCCCTTTTATCCTGTCGAACGTTTCTGCTTCCCTCCGCTACAGGCGCTGCTGGCGTACTCGAAGTAGTCTCTGCCAGTATGCATGGCTGGGTGTTAGCTCGTACGCACTATACTCTTATGCATTACCATAGTGTACCTTGGCCACGATAACTTATGCTCGTGCGCACACTTAGTCAGCTAATCTCACCGGACGGATAGAGACTCTCCTTGTGCGTACGTGCTTTTCTGTATGTTTACGGTATGCGTGTTTTTAGATGCGTGTCCGACGAGTGCGTTCTCAAATAGATATAATGAGAGATCCGGACTACACCTGGCGCAATTTTACTTTGTGAAATATTCCCTATACGTGGACTGTACGTATACACGGTTACTTTGAATTTTTTTATGTATTTCCTTTCGGATTTTATTATTCTCTTTAGGCGTTCCTCACGCGACTCTCTTTTACATTGGTATGTAGCGTGGCTGCTTCTTTTTTTTTTTGTGTAGTCATCTTGGAGGAGGTCTCGTCTCTTTCTTTCCCCTCTCTTCTCCCTTTGCTTCTTCTTTCTCAGTTCTCTCTTCGGCAACCTCCTCAGTCTGGCCATCCGAGCCGACTAAGCGCCATTAAGGCAATCTCGAGAGAGGGTCAGGCTAGCGCGCCTACCAACCTCAAAGGTCTGTACTTCGCAAGACGCGGAATGAGGGACGGCCTACATAAATTTATCGGCCTGTAAAATTTCGACACATGCTTTATTAACTCGCTCGATAGTGAAATTAGCGGAGATATGGTAATTCGCTAACGTAACTCTGTGGGAGTTCTATTTTTTTTTCTACGTATTAAAGTTTCTCATTGTGCCTCAAATTTTCATCTTTCTATATTTCAACTGATTATCCTTCTTACCGTGCGAAACTTGTAATACCCTTATGCGGTGCCGGACGATTACATAAAAATAACGGTGAAACAGGTTAGTAACTACCGAAAAGTTCGTGACCATAGTGACTTGGATTATACATGTATATGGTGTATACAATTTATCTAGAAATTCATATGCCGTACAATCATATAAATGTGACAGTTTTCACGAGAGAGAAGAAATATGAAATACGTATGAAATGGACAAAAACAAAGAGATACTACTATTTTTTTTTACTCTTCTTCTCTTCGATGACGTTCACTCTTTATACCCCCGGGTGCACGGAATAAGAGAAGCAGTGACTCTCGACCTAGCACGTATGTATTATGTACGTAGAAAATTTATTTTTAACGTCACTTGAGAAATCTCGCAAGGGTCTTGTGGAAAAGAACTCAACGGTTCAAGACAGTGTTTACCCTATTGCCTTTTTCTTCCTCAGCTTTATTTCAAATCCATATATGTATATATATATATATATATATATATGCATATACATTAGGACTTTCCCGCCGAGTCCACTCGATGACTCTCTGGTAACGTGTGTACCACCTCTTATACTCTTTTCCCCCTTATTCCTTCTTTTTTAGGTTTAATTGATATTCCTCGGTTAAGCTTGCGGCTCTCTTTCCCTTTAAATGCTCGATCAAGCTCTCTCGGGGAAATGAATAGCCATTGCATAGGCGTAGGGCGTACGGATCGTTAATAGAGATAAAGTAAGATTCCGTCTGGAATGCAACTGCAGACTGTTGCATGAACATTGGCGTCTCCTTCCACATCGGTAACCGATATCTTCGTCGCTATGCCTCTCATGTATATTCTCCCTTATGCATTCTTCGCGTTCATGTGTGTATACATCTTGTGTTGGATATGTATATATATATATATATATACATACGTTAATAGTATCGCTATACAATAGGGAGCGCCGCAGATAATCTATTTATGTAAACCGTCGGCCCACTAGACGATAGGCACTCCTCGAAAGCATTTCTATCGCGTTTCCAACCCGCGACAGAACGTAGACAAGTTTGCTTACGGAATTACGTATGTAGTCGAGATATCGCCGGCGGCTCTTTATACCTCTCCCGCGTTATGTGTATTTATAATGGCTTCGGCAGCTTGAGTTTTCATGATTTCTGATGGGAACGCGCGACACTCGTGTGCGGTCGCCACTGTCGCTGCCGATTTGTCATTCTCAATTGACGATACCATCGCGTCTCCCGGACGGCTTTTATCGTTGGTTACACGATATGGACAGACCTGGCACTGCCGCTTCATTCTTGTTATCCTCGTTCGCTTTATCTTTTTTGTCTTATTTTTTTCCTTCTTTTTTTCTTCCTTATGACTGTCTTCGTCATTCCATTGTTCTGCTCCTTCGGCTCGTTTCTTTTTTTCTTTTCACTTCTCTCTTCCCTTTGTTCTCTTATTAATTCCACGCAGGCGGTTACACGCGTCCGCAGTCTTGGCTTAAAGAACGATTTACACGAGGGCGCCAACTTTTCGACGGCTATTTACGTGACCCGATTAATTGAACGGTCACGTAAAATTTTTACGTTTCTCTATTGTGTCTGGCGACGTGGGCGAAATCACGTTCGTTAAAAAACCTTCTTTTTTTTAATTCGCTTCATCGACCACGCGGTGGCGCCACACGACGGTTTTCGGCGTTTCGCACGAATTTCGAACGCTTTGGCTTTTCCGAATATAATGGAGTCGATGCATAAGAAAAGGAAACGAACAAAAAAGTAACTATCGACAATATACGCACGTCACGCTCTACTTCCTCTCGCAGAATTGAATTACGAACGATTTCTGCAAGGTTTACTGCTCACTCGTAATTGCGTAACGTGCTTTTTCTTAATTTCAATTATTTTCAAGATCCGCGACGGGTTCGGTAAAATTTGACGAAATTTGGAATCTTCCATAACAGTATAACGTAATAATGTTATAACGCGAAGTCAGCAGTACCATTAACCGGAAATTCATTTAATTAAATTTGCATCAATTGCCATTTTGATTCAACGGCAAGCGCTCAGAAAATTACAGGGACTTTGATTATCATTGTTGTCACGTGTATCTCAGACTCGTTTTACAAATTGACAAATTTACGTAACAGCAAAGCATACGCGGATCGCACGGCGAATACGTAAAGAAAATGCCCTCGCGGTCGAAAACATCAAAGTCACAGTGAATGAAAACGTGGCGTCGGGACGCGCTAGGACTTTTACGCGGATAGCGCCAAGATGTGGGTTAACATACGGCAAAGACAAACAACTTAATTCGCTTCTATTAGCCTATATAAGACCGACATAATTTCTCCATCCGGTCTGACTAAGTAAGTCCGACTAGAATATTTCAGTCGTTGTCCACTGAAGTGGACGACGTTGACGTTGACGTGTTTCCGCGTCGTCGCGAATCCTCCGCGTCATTATCTACAGTCTTCCCACTCAATTTTTATTAGAAGCCCTAGGCGTCTCACGAGTGCATCAAGCCGTAGCCTTAAGGCCCTCCACACACGCACACACACAGACATATATATATATATATTTCATTCTTTTTTATTTCCCTTCTTTATCTTACTCCGTGTCCTTAAAGATCCTTCTTTCCACGGTTACGGCAATTACCTATAGGCCTGTATCCACCTCGTGTAACATGGCTCTCAAGTAGGCAGACGTATACATAGCTACGTGTAACGTGGCGAAATGTAACCTTTCGTAGAAAGTACCATTTTCCTTTGACTTTGTCTCTCAGTTTCCCTCTTTTTCACTTCGCTCCTGGAATTAACCCTCGGAACACCTTTGTTACATAACACTCGTGCATTACCTCTCGTTACGTCATATGCATAACGTTATTTCTCGTGTACACAATATAAAACTCTTTTCTACACACTTACATCTCAGACTGTACATAAATTTTGCATGACAATTGCCAAGTAAATTTTTTCACTCGCAAAATAATCGTTTATCGGCAGGCCACGTCGTTAGTCATTTTGCGAGTGGTCGCTCACATGGAAATTTGTCGTCTATTAACACAGTCACGTGCATACTTGTCCGAATGACCGGAAGTGAAGGGTATACGACGAATCGATTTATGCTACCGACCGTCGGGGGACGATCGTTCGAATAACGCACACAGGGTATACTGTACGTAGAAAGAGCATTGGAGAATTTAGGACCGATCCTGGTAGATCCATAGTATAAAATCCTGCACTGTACCGTTGCGCAGTATAGTCAAGCCCCCAAGCGCGGAGAGCCGAAGAAGCGAAAGAGATAGTGAAACGTAGGCGAGGAAGTGCGAGAGAGCCTCGTTCGTCGCTCCGCGACGTCGACGTGTTTGTTTGTACGACTGTACAAATATTATCTCACTGCCGGTTTACGAAACTAAGCCAAACGCTAACAGTATAATATACATAGAGGCACTCCAGCCTGCTGACAGATGGCGCGAGCCTGTGAATCAATATAACCGTCGTATAAAATACGAAATGATATCCCCCCACGCAAACCGTGCGTTGTGGCTTTTATTGTACGGTCAGTCAAGTCGTGGCTTCTCTCCCCCTCCCCCCCCCTCTCTCTCTCTCTCTCTCTCTCTCTCTCTCTCTCTTTCCATTAGCGCTTTTTGATCTATACAAAATTTGTCCGCCTATACCCGCACATTGGCATTGAATATATTCACGTCATGTATACTACGGTTAAAATACCATTGGCGTGGAACGCGGTTAACTGCATTTGATGTACATTAATTTTATTTTTTATCGGGGTGGGGATGGGGTGGCGGGAGGGTGACTCTGCGGTTCCCATACGTTCCTGATGGTATCGCACTGACAGACTGGTTCGCGTACTCACCGACTCACTCCTCTTCGATCTGGTCCGATTTCGAAATTCGATCTTCTCGACGATTGAAATTCTACGTCATCGTCGATACCATCGGGCATTGGCGTTACTTTTTTCTTTTACCTATACAGGCTCGTATAACCACGAGGGGATCTACATGTAATATTTCGCGTTGACTGTGTGAAACTTTTATGTTTGTTTTTAATGACGTGAAATGCTGTCGATAAATATAGGGCTGGAGGGGAAGGAGGCAAAGCGAAGGGATAAAGGCAATAATAAAAAAAGTGAAGTCGATGGATTTCACGCGTATACATCTTTATCGTAGGACTTGTATTATTTAACGTGATCTTTCGTCTCGTACTGTACTACTGTTAGTATCACTCTGAAATATACACGCATTTGGATTGTAATGTCCTAGAGGTGGCTTATACGTACACATCACTCTGCGCGTGCTCTCCTTAGTGGCTTAGAACGGAACGAAATTAATTTTTCACGGCGAATTAACCCTCAGGAGTTCACGACTGCTGGCGCGTTTCTATGCGGCTGTCTAACCGGTTATTCTTGCGTATAGGGTGCTTGGGATGTATATGGTATGCACTTTGTCTTTTATACATATATACTTCATCTGGCACATAGTACCACCCATACCGAGTGTAACGGCGTATGTGTGCGTGTACGACAAGGGTGGTTTGGGCTGCGAGCGACGGAGACTAAACCAGGCGACTGTATCGGACTGGGCTGCTGTGAACAAAGCTTTAGGAAATTTGGTATCAGGGGCGGATTTTTGGGGGTGGTTTTCGAGGTTGGCGTGGTGGATTGTCAAGGGTTGAGGAAAGCGAAGGGGTGGAATAAAATACGGGCGATGGTCAAGGCGAGCCGAGCTATTAGGTAACTTAATAAGTGTTACAGGGGGTTGCTAAGTGTCCGAGTGGATATATTGCACACGCACCGAGGGTGCTGGTGGAAAATTTAGAAACGGGGAGAAATTTTTTTTTCCAAAATTTGAAAAAAGAACTCGTATCAGCTGCTCAACGCTGCAATGGCATAACGATTAAAAATGTCTCCAATGTATTTCTCGTTAGGGGTGTACTCGCGTGGCTGCCTCGCGATTACATGCCCTGTCAAGTCGTAACTCTTGAAAATGCTTCGTGAAAAATCGAGCGTAACGCTGCTGAGCTCCAAATGCCAACAACAATCCAAGGGACGACTGCACTCGGATTTTACGCACCAGTTGAGCGCTCTGCCAAACGCCCAAGGGTGGTCCAGTGTGCCGCACGGGGGTTGCCTGTTGTTTATCTCTAAAGACTCGTGAATTTATGCCTCGTGTCACGTGGGCGAGTACTGGCGCTGACAATTGCATTGGCGAGTGGCTGGGGTAAGAGTAAAGGGACATAATAGGCTTATAATGACTCGGCTTGTGCCCCCGGGTGCTACTGTACCATATGTACGTCCCTGTCCGCAATAACGTCCTATATATATACCTATATATACGTTCAGTATGTAACAATGATGCGCCCGAATAAAAGCAGTCACAGTTAATACGGTAATCGATCGAGAATGTTACATCAGAGTTGCGTATTAGACCGTAGTACACTTACGTAACAAGGGTTTAATAGCGATATCGACAATGGTCAAGTTTATCGATAAATTTTTGTCTTATCTTTTTGTATTTAGAAAATTATTTTTTGGACATTTCTTTATTATCCAGTAAATCGATTTTCCCCGAATTTACGATTCTCTCGTTGGCTCGGCTGCTATCCTGTCGTTGCTTTGAGTTATCACATAGCTCGTGCCCGTTTACACGAAAGCGACTGTCGTTTCGCGAAGCAGCGACGGACGTACTACGATTCGCGTATAAATCATCGCACGAACGTCCGTTGGATTTGTCGAGTTTACCCCGAGAATACGTACGTATGGAGATGCGCCATGTTATACGTGAATATTTTTGGAATCGTCTGTCCGATTCGTCCAATATCATCGTGTCGACAGGTTATCGTGTATTTTCGAAAATTCGACGTGGGATATCACGTCTATGGGTATTAAACGAATCGATAAAATGAATCACCGAATATAATTAATGTCATTGATAACGATCATCGACGAATCGTACTATAGCTTTCTGATTAAGTATCAAGTCATCAAGAGTCAATTTTGATTTTTTTCGAAATAATAACCTCCAAGTAATAAAATTTATCGACGGCTTACTTCACACGAGTATCAGGCTTAATTGGACGTTGCTGCATATTCACTCTTGATGCCTGTCGCTTCGCTGCGAAGGAATCGTCTCGGGACGCGTTAATTGAAACGCAACCTGTGTCCACACACTTGACGGTAGGACTCGTCTCGCAGTCGGCGACATATGATAATTCGATGTTAATGCGCCTGGAAGGTTCGTCGCTCGTGTATAAGCCACGCAAACCTGTGTCCACATTGTGTACACATATGGTTGTACTAGTCAGTACGGTATTACGTAGGAGTGAGAGTAACGTAATGTAACGGGTACTAAAACAAAAAGAATAGAGTCAGTCTCCTCGCCATGATCAGGTTTTATAACTCTGTAATCAATAAATCAATACGATTAAATATTGAGTCAATAAGATCAATCGATTAGAAATAAAACGTTTGATTAATTGTTGATAAAGGTAAGTCAATTAAAAAAACAAAAGATAAATCATTCCACTTACTTTTTCGACGTACGACCAAAAATTCGCGGTTATTAACGCCGTCTTCTATTTTTATTCTTTGTCTTCTTCTTCCCTTCCTTCTTCTTCCTGCCTTCGTCGTCTCTTCTTATTCTTCTTCCTCGCTCTCGTATACTCGTACACTAGCGCGTTTGTTCGTTAACACGGTTAGCGTGGAAGCTACGATCTATGTCCAGTGGCGTCCACTGAGCGACATCGCTACGGGAAACAAGATAGAAAAAGGTGAAGACTGAGACGGAACGATGCTGCGAAGATAACCGATGCTCGACCGTTAAAGGCGAGACAAGCCATATTGGAGCTCGTGTCGTGTCGCTTGGCTCGTTTAATCGCGTCATTAAATTCTCAATTTATCGGCGTGTTGGGATGTACTCTTTTTTCGCGCAGGTGCTGCCCTCATCTTCTACCGCGGCTATATCGCGAAACTGTCGACTGTAACAGATAGCACACGATTGGCCATACTTATACCGTTTATGGATGCCCTTTGAGCTTGATCTTTCATCTGTTTTCTTCTTTTATACCTTCTCACCCCCCCCCCTCTCTCTCTCTCTCTTTCTCTCTCTCTTCCTTCCAATTGATTTTAAATGACACAATAATGGCCGCCTACATCAAGTTCTCCTCCTGTTGTTCTGGATGCTTGAGAGCTTTATGTGACGCAGCGTAATTTGTCTTTTACACCGCGTGTCAATAGACCAACAAAAATCCATGGATGAGCTCGTAATGAATTTCCACGGTATTTTCATACATATATATCACACATGTATATACGTATATATATAGAGGGACTGCAAGATCTCTACGCCAATGGGAGTTCTCCTCAGTGGCTATAGAGAGAATGCGCGGGCACTACTAGCACCTGCATTTTATTGCTTCCATTAAAGTTGATTGCTGTAATGTGCTCCCGGTAACAAAGACAGGTTTTTCTTGTAATTGGCCGGCAGTTAACGAATCTACCAGCTACCATTTCAATTCCTTGCTACGCTAGAGCGGCCCCGACATCGTCCTCGTCCTCGTCCATACCGAGACTGTCCTCGCGTCATTTTAACCTCTGTGAAGTTAGCCCATCATTATGCTCATTTCAAAAAATAGTTGGAGTTCTGATTGCCCGCAGAACTCTTTTCTGGAGTTCCTGATGGTTTTTAGAAACAGTTCTGTCGATTGAATGTGGAAAATCGTGGTTTAAAGTAATGAGGGGCCAACTTCACGGCGCCCCTCATTTTTTAAAAAATGTAATTTTTGGGGGGGGGGTTCTGAATAGATTAACAATAGTTCTAGAGTTGTCTGTACATTTTATCAATAGTTACGGTGATTATCCGCTTGAAAATAAAGTTTGAAAAAATGCATCAGCCCACCATCTTTTAGAAAATCGTATTTTTTTTTTCATTGTTCTGGATAGTTCTCAAAGAGTTCTACAGTTCCCTATAGGTTTTGGGTAAAATCAATATCCAAATTCCGTAAAAAAATCAGTATCAAAAAAGTATTTCAAAAAATCAATTAATCGTGTAAAATCTGATACTCCCGAAATACTGGATGGATTCATCAAGTCCAAGTATTCGTTTTGTAGAACTCTTTGAGAACAACCAAGAACTCCCATTAGAACTCCTGGAATTGCATCAGTACTTGGACACTTCAGTAAAATTGAGAGTTCTGTGACTGAAGATTCTCCATAGCAAGTGGGGTAAATTCGAAAAAAAAATCAGGAGTTCCAGGAAAACTGTTTCTAAAAACCATAAGGAACTCTAGAACTCTTCTGCGGGCAATCAGAACTCCAACTATTTTTTTGAAATGAGCATAATGATGGGCTAACTTCACAGAGGTGTCATTTTATACGACTGAGAACGAGACAGAAAGATTACTATTGAGACAGGTAGATATATCATACAGCTATGATAAGATGGCTCTTATATATAATATACACATACAAATCCATAAAAGGTTATACCATCGGACAAAGTGGACTGAATAAGTGAATGGAATATACGAGAGATGATATTCAACCATAGAACTTGACTCCGTTCTATTATTTGTCATCATCATCATGGTCATACATGAAAATTCGAATTCACAAATGTTTATTGCTTCCCATGAGGTTGCTCGTCGTAATACATTCCCCAAGCACAAAGACCGGCTTTTCCGTGTAATTGACCAGCAGCCATCCGACTCAGCCACTGAGCCAAGTCAGCCATCCAGCCAATCTACCAGCTGCCGTTTCGATTCCTCGTAATGTCAGACTACCCGATGTACACATTGGATTAGTAGCTTCGCGTCAACCCTATACTTGTCTATGTCGCCTCTATAGGATCGTTGGGTCGATTGGCCTTCCTTGGACTTTTCGTCCATTTCATTCTTCACCGTTAGCACATCCACCTAAATACTACTGCACCTCATTAGTACCATCACCTAACCTAACTCTTTGACCTTCACGCATTTTTCCCATCCTTCCTCTTAGCTAGGGTGCTCGTTCAAATGTCTACCACTCATGAATTCCATGAATCCTATTGGCTTCAATCTTCCCCGGAACTACAGTTGCAGGCTTTATCGCTGCAGAGGAGAATTGCTCGAGACGTCTCTGACCATGTCTCTCGTAATTGGCCACTAATTAACGCCTGAGTTGTCAGTTTACGCCGCACCGTACCTGTGGCGCTGTGTGTCTACTACGCCCTGTGTTTACCGTCTTACTCGCATCATGCTCAGACAATAGTCCCGGCACTTTTGTTGCGTCTGGTGTGTCACTTTTACGGTGGTAGTAGGTAACGGAGATGGTTAGATAAAATGAGGGGGAGATAATTACGAGAAAGAAAGAGAGAGAGAGACAAAGGTATATTAAAATAAAGTCCACAAGGGTGCCGTGACAGGGGGCTATTCCATCAGGATAATTTCTTCGTTAAATTAGCTGTTGGGAATTTGGTGATGGTGGGGTGGTACTACTGTCTTAGCCGATTATATTCACCAAAACGAACGTCTCTCTTTGACGTCACTCCTGCTGCTTTTCCTCAACATCCTCCGAAGTTAGGATCATTATCAAAGAGTCTCCGAGGTGCAGTTAAATATTAAAACTGCTCCTTCATCGTTACTTTTTTCTTTTTCATCTTCCCTCAACGTTTCCTAATGAAAATACCATCCGGCACTTCCTCTCTCTGTTTTATTAAGAATTCTTTCTCCGCTGTACTTTTTCTTTTTCGTCCTTAGTCCTAAATTGGTACTATCTTCAGTCTTACGGGTATACAATATATGTATATGCCATATGTACTTTTGGACAAACTTCAATTTCGTTCATCTCAATCTGCGCACCTCTTGTCATTAGGAACTTTCTTTGAACAGACACAGAAATTCATTGTTTCATAATGGTCGCAGCGTTTCTAGATTTACATAGTAAACACTTTGTGTTTCTCTTTATTAAATTGCGCCCCGTAAATTCACCGAGCGGGGTGACACGTTATACCCGAGCTATTCCCGTTGTACTATTTCGAGATTTAAGATAGACAGAAGGAGGCCGAGAGAGAAGGAGGGCGGGGGGAAGGATAAAGAGAGTTAAACTAGACATTGCAACGTTGTGATCCAAGATCACGAGTTCTACAACGTATCTATATCACTGTGTACCTACTCTCTATGCCTCTATGTCGTACAGTTAGACTTTCACGAGTATGGCCATCCATTTAGCCTTAGGTTTAATTCTTATCGGGCATCGGCTATAGAGTGCTCCATCTATCGACTAATCAACTTAACTAACCAACGCAACCTTCTCCACCTTAACAACTTATTATTCCGATCGAATTTAGCAGCACCTTCGAAACTCGTGTCCCTTCGGCGCCTCGCAGAAAGCCCGGTCGCGCTCGTTTCCACGGGTTATTTTCGTCGGACTGTTTCAAGATGCTCGCAACGTTTTATATGCCGTACTTTAAGCTCACGGAACCGGGTCTCGTTTATAGCCGCGCACTGCTAAGCGAGCAGAACGCTTAAGACGTTGCCGCCCGATCGTCTAACGGGTGATACAGACGCTCAGGGTCCGGCTAAAGCGATCGTCGGTTCAGCGTAATGGCTTCGAGGGAAAACATGAAATTTCATTGCTTTGCATTATTCCGAAGATCTTTTTTGGTTTTAATTTAGCGTCCACTATTTTTAAAATCTGTTCACGTGTATACGCTATCCAGCCTCGAGACAAATCGTTCCGATTCCCACAGCGACTGGTTTCCCGTTGACTTGGCTCGGACATCGGAAACGCGGTTATTCGCAAAGACGCTTAGACGTCGAGACGCTCTGTCGCGTCTTAGCGCGCATAGAATGCGAAACGGCGCTTAAAGCTAGGCCGAAGTCAAGGCAATTATGCTAAAAGTTCAGTACGAAGCTCCGCTTGTAGTTAACATACCGTATACAGTGTTACTTGTTAACTTGGTCTCCCTATAGTCGGGTACACGAGACTCGAGATATACATATTGGCCGACTACATATGCAGTCACGTGTATGAATATATTCATGAGAGGAAACATGGCCGCCGAGAGTCTCTCTCTCACTCTCTCTCTCTCTTTTATATACAGAAAGTATGCCATCTTTTTCTCTCATTGCCAGCGAGTCTCTCTCTCTCGTACTTTTGCCCGTTGGGCCAATGTGTCGCTGTTTCTCATTCTCTCACGTTCTCTCTCTCTGTCGCTCGAGTGTGATTCTCACGTAGCACTGTCTACCTCGCACTCGTTACCGTCGGTAGGTACTGGTTTCGTCCAATCCTCTCTCGTTCTACGTGCTCCTGCTATTTCTGTCTCTCTCTCCGTCGCACTTGATCCCGAATATATCTGTCTCTCTCGTACCCCCGTAACGCATTCGACGGAGCAACTTCAAGCCTCTTCTTTTTCCTCGTCTCACTCGTGCACCCTGATACTCGTGTCTCTCTTGCTCTTGACGCGAATATGAATACACTGGCCGATTCTCTCTCTCCCTCTGATATATCGGACGGGCAGTGAGGTACGCCATCATTATTCGTAATGTGATTCCGACATTTTTTAAATTTCATCGACCAGTAACCGGGATCTGTGCGGAGAAGAGAAATGCTTGGAAAAATGTGCTTATATCAAACCTGGAAATTTCATTCTTCGACGAATCTCCGGTACGTGCTTTTACATAGTACCGTGTAAACACACGCTTACAATACTAATGGAAAGCTTATGCTGGATCTGCTCGCTTACAGAGCGTGAGAATACATTTTCATTGAATAGAAATATTACTTTAACATACTACTTTTGGAAATCAGCCTACATAATCAAACTGTACCTATTGTCCGAATCGTATATTACGTTTCGTTCGTATTACTTTGATTTTCTATTGGCGAAATAAAATAGGTTCAACAAAAGTCTAACAGATGAAATGTGTTCGGGAGACAATGAGGAGCTCGTTCAACGATTCTCCATTCTACCGAAGCACTCCTCAGAGACAGCAGGGTACACTTAGTAGTATATACTCCTCGAATAATAAGGTTCTTTGAGATGGAAAAATTCCAAGCTCACCCACATCTACACAGGGTTCGCTTCCAGCGGAATGTATTTTCCGCGGACCGCACCAATGCTGCGCGAGGGTGAAGTTACCGACAGGCTGTCCTTATCTGGTTGGTGGATTTCTGTAGATACATCTCACTCCTAGCAGTGCCTCAGGAATCTGAAGAAGGGAGCATCATCCCTCTCACCATTGGGAGCCTCGGGTTGTACTCCTGTTGGAACCCTCATAACTTCTTCCCTTCGATCCTCTTCTTCATCTCTCTCTCTCACTCACTCACTCACTCAATATAACATGGAATCTACTATTACGCTGTCTCACTCTCGCTCTCTCTTTCTCTCTCTTACGATAGACTCACGTCTTTCTCTCCTTGTCAGCTTCACAATCTGGATTGACTCGTGTGTCTTCTCTCTCTCTCTCTCTCTTTCAATTCACTACCATAAAGCTGTCTCCCTCGAGCTTACGGAACAGGCTTCAGGCTCTCGCGTTCCTAACTTACCTTCGTGCGCTTATGACCGCCTACTATGTATCCATAGGTATACATCTTATACCGTGTCTTATCTGCTTGATTCTTAGCTTCTTCCACTATGTCATCGGCTGTTCGTGTCGCACTCACTTTATTCCCTTTTTTCACTCTGTCTTTCGGTTCTCTTGATCTACCGACACCTTATTTCTTTTTTTTTCTTAACAGCTTGACCTTGCCTTAAAAATCATCGATTAGTAAAAGTATCTTGAAATCATTGATTGAGACTGCATTGAAATAAATTTTCAGTAATAATGACTTTCGTAATCTATATATATATTTCGTAAGAGAGGATGCTCGTCTGTTTTATCCTTCCTTTATCTATTTCTGATATCGTCTACATCGACTCGACGACAGCTCTAGCCTCGAATAATTCCTGGCTCTATCGATCGCAAGGAAATTGTTTCCAGGAGACACTAAGAATAACTGGCCAACACTTCCTGACGAATTAGTACCTGATGTTATTTTTATCTTTCTCATATCAAACGCAAACCGTCATTATTATAGATAACGTAGCTCGTTGATACTCGTCAATATATTATTTACCTTTTACCAGGTTGGATGTTATCAGCTATTAATATCAATACTGTATAGAAAGCAAATACCTAGGACACACAAGGGAACAGACCGCTCTGCCGTGCGTCATGCGAGCCCGACACAAATTCCAAGTTAGAGGCGCAGCCTCAATGAAATCCAAGTTCCAATTTGATTTACGTCACCCTATCAGTTTTATCCTCCAAGTGATACATATACAGATATTTTTTTTTATTGATTTAAGTCTTTATGCACGTATGATGCTTTTCATTTAAAAAAACACATCCTGTATTCAAGAAGCCTGACAGTTTTGTCAGTATGTAATGGTAACAAAAAATTACGTGGAGAAAAAATTCGTCAGATTTTTTTCATCGTTTTTGAGATCACTGAAAGTGTAACCCTGAGCCAACCTAACCTAGTCAAGTCAACGAAAACGCTGGGTATCTTTGTTCAAGGCATCCGTACCTCGGGTATTGTTTTTTTTATTTGAAATTTTTTCACTTCTTTTTTTATATCCATCGATTTTTTTTTGAACAGTCTCGTCAACCCACGTGAAATTCTCCTTGGAAATACGAGGCAGATACAACTCCTTTTCCAAAGGAATCTTTATATTGCCATTCTCCTTTTTCATCATCCGCCATTGTGCTTGTTGGCCACTCACGGATTCTCCACTACTACTAAGTCTACCTCTAAACGACTCGAGGATCGTAAAGTGAATTGTTCTCGGCGAAATTCAAATCAGCCGTTCCCCTTCCTCCCTTTATTTTCTTTATTTCTCTCATCCACCTCGTTCACCAACCACTATGTATTTTTTGTTTTTGCTTTATCGTTGCCTCTTGCCTCAACCACTTCCTCTCCTTCTCTCTCCCCCCCCCCCTCTCTCTTTCTCACACTACCTCTCATAATTCTTTCACTTCGCTTCACGCTCGAGGGGGTCACGGCTCGAAGCACGCGAATCCAGCGCCAAAGACGCACGCGCGGATAAGCAGATAGCCACAAACGTTAGATTTATTAATCATTAACCGCGTACATAGATGAATATTCCCGATTGCACCGATGCAATTTACCTACGCGATCTCGGTGCAGCAGTGCAAAGCATGCGTGGACGTTACAGTCGGACTTTGCCTATCAGCTCATAGTTATCAGACGTTACGCTGCATACGGTACAGTCAACACCGTAATTCATGACTTCACGGATCCATAAAATTTAAGGAAAAAAATTTATCTTGTAAGCACAAAAAAGAATAATGGAGGATCGTTTATATAAAATTTACCTAAAGTCCAAATCACATTGGTTTTTTTTCATACTCTTTCTCAAAAAAAAAACGCTTTTTCTCTCCTGTCACGCGAAACTATCGTCGTAAATTAAAAACAATGCGAATGTAAAGTACATATCCGATAACTGTCACCGCCCTGTATATACCCACCACTGCTACCTCATATACACGTAGTTAAAGCATACATAGGGTGCAGAACTGGCTATATTTCTGTAACGTACAGGGTGTACCGTATGTCCACGTATCTATTTTGACGAGTGGTCGTGACTCAAAATGGGAATAAAACCAGCTTCCTGTGTCGCTGGATCATAAAATAGTAACCCTCTGACATCCGCGTACACCCTATATAAAGAAAAACACGTTTACTTCGCGCTGGTACACGCGTTATTTATCTTTTTTTTTCTTTTTATTTCATTCCCTTTCATACCCCTGTTTTCACTTTGAACTAAAATGCCACCGGGTATACCGCCTATACGCGTTTTACAATGCCCATGGGACTGTATATATATTTACGAATGGCCTTATATCACTACGAGGCACACGTGTATATACTTATACGGTAGATTCTCAGTCGACCTAACACTTCATACTCTCCTACGTCTACGGAATAGTCAAATAGTTTCACGCCAGAATAATGCTATGATTACGGTCGGCTGTATGCATTGTACATTATGAAACGTAATACGTACACCGCTTCTGTAATTATGAAAGCCAGGCATAAACTCTGCCATTTGCATTTCAAACTACCATTGTAATCCCCAACCTATTCTGCGGATGCAGACTCGTCCGTTTCGTGCTTGTGTGGATTTGAATACGAATATGTAATTTTGTTATTTCACTTCTCAATCGTACAACCGTGTCTCTCTTTCTTGCTTTCTCCTGTGCCATTAATAGCCGTACAAAACGATCAGAGAAAATTTGTAACGACTACGCCACCCGTTAGAAATTTCTGTTTATTATTTCACAGTGAATACTTTGTGACTTTTTTTTTCTCGATACTCCTGTTTTCGACTTTTTTCTTTAACGTTTAAAATTTATCGTCCGACGAACTTCTACGTACACCTTGATAATATCAGTGTCGATTGCGTCACCCTATATGTATGTTGTATGGTAATTAATTGGCAGCCGTTCGCACGGGTATAACGTACACAGTAGGTGTACAGACAGGACGACCGGTATTCGTTACCGGACTTGCGAACGAAAGAGGAGAACGCGCCATCTTTATTTTAGATTTCTCGTCAGTCACGAGCCGACCGATCCTTTGGATTCTTGGGAAACTCAGCGTGACGCGTCTTTTCCACGAGGTCTTATAGGAATATATATTTATCGTCTATATATATAGCGTACTGTACAACATCCATAAAAGTCATACATCCTTTCCGAACGATTCGCAATCTTTTGATATTACAGGAACAAAAGGCAAGACATCGTGAAAACAAAGAAAGAGCACAGAAGACCAAGACCACCATTTTGTCATAAAAAATTTCGCGTAAACTTTTTACGTGTAAAATGTGTTTATTTTTTTATATAATAAATACTCGATCACGTGCGCACAATCACCGAGCGTAATTGTACGTGATCACTCGTTATCGTGAATATTGTTGTTTTTGACTGTCCACACGATCCACGCTTGAAATTCTTGATTTTTGTATGGATTTTAAAAATATTTCCAGTGCACGTGTTAAGTGGTTCGTCTACTTGCTGTTTCAGGACATGTCCGACGTGTGCGTTGGGACCAGTGTGGGGACCATTACGGAACCCGAGTGTTTGGGCCCGTGCGAGCCTGGCACGTCGGTCACACTGGAAGGCATCGTTTGGCACGAAACCGAAGGAGGTGAGGACCTATCACAGACCAAATCAGAACGGCCGGAGTTCATTACTCTGTTGCTGTTCTTCGTCACATTATTAACTTCTGATTCTATTAAATCGACCTCCCTAGTGAATTCTCGAGAGCGGTCGAGTAAATAACCTGTCAGCGATACGTCACTTTGCCGGCTGTAAATTCGGTGCGCGATTCTCGTACCGTTTGTAATGATAAATATAAAGGGAGACAGATAAACGGAGAGAGGATCGATCTCTCTTATGCCGCCGGCAACTTTAGTGTCTAATGGACGAGCAGTGATACGGCAGAAAGATACAAAAACGAGAAAGAGATAAAATGAAAAAAAAATTTTAACGTAATTTTTTTAACTACGTACCGACATACCTATTCTGTATTGTATGCATAAATAGACGATACAGATATACAGGGTGTTACGAAAATTCTTTTCAGATTAACAAGACCGAGTTTACCAACGCAATAGAAATTATCGGGTCATTGATAAATTCTTGTTTCGCCAAGTGCCACGTTACGTTGCTATAGATTACATCAGAGATCAAGGTCATGGACCGAATCTTATGATCCTTCAGGCACGATATCTGCTAATGTATTGCCCGACTACATTTCTCGTGCACCTCTCCGGAGCATGATAGCGGTTTTCTTTTTCTCTTTCTATCATCTTCTTCTTCTTTATCTCATTCGATACACCTCCTCCTCCCCCCTCACCAGAGTATCTCAGGATATTCGCGCACCGTCCACAAGGGGGATAAACTTTTGTCCGTCCTGTACAAGTGAGCCTGGGATTCGTATATCTATATCGTCGGTACTCGCCCTAGCACAGAATGATGGCCGCAGCCTCCAATACCTCTTCGGTCGAGATTCTACTCTGGGTCTCCTTTTTGCTAGGACCGAATAAAAGGTCTGTAGGGTCGCTTCGCTCTTCCCCTGGGTTCTCTAACACCCTCGTGCCCTTTCTTGCCTATATCTAAACTTCCTCGTTCTCTGTATACGCCCTGTATATATTTGAATGAGAAATTAATTCGCTCTGTAGGCACTCCGGCTGAAGAACTCTTCTTCCTCGTACCACTCCAGGCACCCTTGTTTCGCGTTAATCTCACTCGCCTCTTACGTCACGATCTTATTTGTTCTGCCGTCCCCTTTGCTTGGCTTACACACACACATATATGTGTGTGTGTATATATATATATACCTTGCGTTAATTTATTATAAGCCGTCTTATGTATTCTTACCGTACGCTTTATAGGCTAGGTCAGGTTAGGTAAGCTTATATATGATCTGGAAGTTACATATGAGTTTTGTCCAGTTCGCCATATACAAATATAGAAAATCGATAGTTATATCTAACACGATATATATAGAGACTATCGGATTATACTTAGCATAAACACAGTATAAGAATTCTTATCCGTAGCTCAATCCTCGGTATACCGGGTGCTTTGTTTTTAAGTTGAATAATATACAGAGGACTTACGCGCGATCCTTACCTTGTTCAAATAACGTAATAGATAAATTTGTAATATTTTTACACACACGAGAAACCCAATAAAAAGGGAACAATTTAACGAAAACAAAAAAAAAAGAGTCTGTCTCGTTACTCATGTATTTCAACATTCCGAGAGCATAGTTCGTACTTCATAATTCGTTGCTCGAAACTCGCTTCGTGGCGCACGGTATACAATATGTATATATAGATGCATACAGAAAACATTATACACATGTTTAACTGCACATTGAGAGTCCAGCAGGCGCAACACGAGTAAGGTAGCTTGTCAGACAGGTATTATATGTAATGCTGAAGTCGTCGTCGGGTTAAAACTACATTGCTATACGTGGCTATATCTTTCTCCCTTTTTCTCCTTGCGCGTTTCCCTGCTCCTTTTCCATTAGATTCAACGAAAACCTCCTTACGCTCTTTTCACTCTCCCTTGGATATGGTGTAAGCATAAAGGGCGAAACAGCAAGCATCTTTCGTCCTCATATGCTTATTTTATACGACTGTCTCCTCGTAGCGTGTATGCACGTCAAAGCCCAGCATTCCTGTGATATTTAAATTTGCCGCGCGTTAAAAACCATCTACCGGAGTCGGCGTTATTCAACAGTGATACAAAAGCTCCGTTGTATCCGCCATGACGGTTGCCCTCTTATCGTCGGCACGGGAGGGATGGGGGGGGGCTGTGAGAAAATGGTGAAAAGTTATTCCGTCTAATGGAGGGGCGTAGCCGTGCTTCTAGTCCATAAGTCTTTTTTCTCACGGTTATTTTTTCTCTCTCTTGCCCCTGCTACCACATCTATACTGCTCCTTGCCTTTCTCCGCGCACGCAGCAACGCTTTCTCGGTACTTCGTTTTCGAGCGGTCATTTCGTATTTGTTGCTTCCATTACTCGTGGAAGCTTTGCCTTTAAGTAGGGACATTGCTAGCTGACACAGAGGTATGAGGTAACTACGGCTCGTTTTACGAAAGATGACTTTTACGGTCCACTGGGATCCCTTTATATCGCTGTACGATTTATTATTTACTAAACGAAATCCCGAACGTGTTCGTTCTCTCAACACGGCGCATGCGTGTTGCCTCGCTTTATTGCGGGTATTGATCTTTGTCTGTTACCCGTATCGACTGTTTGCTCAAGCTCTAATTGGATCCCGGTTTCGAGTTTCTTCTATATCGATCACGAAGATCGTTCGCTTATTCGAGTGTGCTTATGGTTCGTTCGATGGCCAATAAATATACCAGATATTCAATTCGGATCTCGTTAAGTATTACGTGAGTTCAGAATCGAACCCGAAAGAGACTGTCGTCGAATAAGATTTTCTCCTAAACTTGGGTGTCGATAATGGAATATTTGAAAATCCCCATAAATTCATCGAACCTCAATTGAATAGCCAGCCAATCTGTCGGAACTCTCTTGTCCCACTTGGATTTTATTCTTATTGTTTTCCATCCATTCCCCACTCCTCCCCTTCGCTCACCTGTTTACCTCTAATAATTCACCCCCAGTCTCTCACTCTCTTTATGTATTTTTTTCTTTGTCTATCTCGTCCGCTTCTCAAATTTTTTCTCTCTTCTTATCCCCCCACCCTCTCTCTCTCTCTCTCTCTTTCTCACACACACACACACACCAGCACCGAACCCCTCCAGCGAACAAAGAAAAGAACTTCAGGGCTGCCCGAGAGGAGAAACTCTGAACGAAAACCCTCTTCTTTCTCCCCCCCCCCCCCTACCTTCTACTTCTCTCACAATCACAGTACCACTCATCCCTCGAGTTTTTTCTTCTTCTCTTCTTCGACTCACTACCATCTCTACCATCTCAGGGCATCCATCTCCCAGGCCTCTCTTACTCAAATAAATTAATAAAAATTCCATTTGCTTCTCGCGAGCTTCAGCGCTGTCTTACACGCGAAGGGGCGCTTAAAAGTCGCCGTTAAAATAAAAGAAAATCCACCGAATGACTTCTTAGACTTTTATGTATGTATAGTATATTATATGCAAGATATATCATTCAAGCATTAACGGACATAGCATTAGCCATTTTCATAGTTATGTTTCCTGCACAATCAGGAGTAACAATCACGGGTCTGCGGTATTTGGCTAGCCAATAAAATCGGCAAAATCCTAAATTGCACTCAGGATGGGCTTGTGTGTGTATTAAAGAGGTTTATGCGGGGTGGCTAACTCGGCCTGCCTCGTGAATGCCACTTCACTACGACCGTTTAACACCCGGCTAATTACTTGGCCTCATCGCCATACAAGAGCCTTACCAACGTATATCTCTATATAACTATTTCATAGGCCATGGCAATTCATGGGAATATTTTGGTTTCCTCATTTAACGATTATATCCACTTTACGTTTGGATGAATACGGCTAACTATTCTCTCGCTCGATACTTCCTCCCTCTCCACCTCACCCTGTCGCAGGTTTATAACGTACGACTTTACTGTACATTTCGTACTTTCTTGCATTGCCGGAATTGTGAGAATCGTTTTATGGTGTAATACGAGCTTTGTTATGGCTTCGAGCGAAGATAATTATACCTCTTGGCTCTTTTTAAATTTCAATCCGCGTTTAACAATGAAAACCGGTGTAATGGTTGGTTATATTTTTTTAATCCTTTTTTTTATTCTTGTTGCTGTTACATTTATTGTATCGCAGGTTGTGCACTATATCAGACACTTTGTATCTTATAGACTGATATGTGCTATATATATATATATATGTCGTATACTTTTTTGCCTACCACATACCGCAGTGCTCGTTTCTCGTTACAAGTCGTTTCAATTCAAATCATTTACGATTGCCATTTCACTCGAAATACCTATCTCGTTTACCAACACAATTTCTATTATAACCTTACCCGTTAACTATATTCGCGTGTCAGTTAAACGTAACGCAGAGTCCAGTTCCATGGCTGCACTGTAATTAAGCATGATCATGCGATAACATCCGCCATTCTGACTCCATTTACAATAGCGCTTATAAACTACAATACAATTCTCTTTAATTCATTCAGTCCATCGAAGGATGGGGTAACGCTCTTAGCTTACCGAGACTGAGAAGCAAAACTGATTAAGAAGCATTCCTTTTGAAAAAAAAGGTATGATTTTTTTTATCGTTGCTCCATTAAAGATTTCACTGGTGGAATGTCACAGTAGACAGATTTTCGAAATTATCGCGTCGTGGTATTTTTACGAACCCTGTGATAAAGATAAGATCGTGGCTTGGAGGGCTGAATTGTGGAACGTGAGGTATAGGGGGTTTTCTATCTAGGGATTCTTATTCATAATCGTACCATCAGTTGGTATGACTGTACGTTGTAAAAAGACATCTATCTCCTGTCGACCCTTCCTGCTGTCGATGTCAAGATAGTTTAGTCGGATCGCAGACTAGAACGAAGGGGGATGCCGCGAGGCGGGAGGGGGTCCATAGGAGAGAAGCGTCGAAGAGGGTGGAGTTGCTGCTTGTTATCGATCTTCCAGCATCCTGCTTCCTCTCGGCTCTTGTCTCTTTCTCGAGCATCCCCTTACTTACTGCCACTACTTGTACACCAACATATCCGAAGGTACTTACTACCAACCTATGCTTTATTCTTAGATAGATAGGGTATTAAACGTTGATATACACGTAACGACATAAATTCCTATAGAGTTATTTCTGTGTATATAATATAAAAAGCAGAGGCAACCATAGAGGAAAAAAACGAGGTTTAAAAAGCGCTGGTATAGCAACTTTGAAATATGTGAGTTATAATCCCTAGGGAGTTTTTTTTTTCATACTACAGAAAACGTTATTCCTGGGGACTTCACTCTTAAGCCCTACTAACGTTTATTTGTAAGCTAAGGAAGAGCTCAGAAAAATGATTGTCCCCGTATCAGAACGTTGTGGCTTATCATTAGCTACAGTGGTGCCAACGTAACGGGTACTGCAAAAAATACTTAGCTAAATTACAATTCACCCGGTATAAGGTATATATAAATCTGTGAAAACTCACCAGTCATGGGCTATACTCCGTTTCGATGTTTTCACAATTTAAATAGGAAGTCACGTTTACGAGGAAATGGAATTCTATGACATCTAAGAGTTTTGACCCTCTGGACTTTGAATAGCTAGAAGGATTCGCGCTTCTTGAAAGGGATTGTACGGGAAGGGCAATGGGGTCTTATGGATCGTGACCGTGCTGGTTATGACTATACATACACCCTATGCTATACTCTCTTCACAAAACCGTGGATAAGTCGGTATACCTGCACCATGGCTTCTATAGAGAGGTAAAATAAGGCACCTTTTATACCGAATGAAATTTCCATTTAGATGGGAACTCAACCAGACCTTTATTTTTTCTCAATCCCTCCACCCCCGAAATCTTCCTTCCAGATTCCGTCTTTAGCTATAAGAAATCGATGCTTTCCAATAAGACTGTACTTGCCTCGGCGTAACGAGTTAATTATCCCATACGAAACGTACGGGCTCACCGCACACAACCCTTTCGGCACCGGGCAAACGTTCTTGGCTGGCTCTTAAGACCCTTTACGTTCGAGACTGTACGCGCGATTGGTCCTCGCGTCATTTTCTTCTTCTTCGTCCTCTTATTCCACTATTCCTTCCCTCCTTCTTTTTTTCTTCGCTCTTTCGTTTCGCCCACTTACGAGGCGCAGGGGATTTTTGCGTGGGATTGTACACCATGCTATAAGTCCATAGCAGCCACATAGCCGGGGCTCTTTATTGGAAGCAGGCCCCTTGGCTTGGACTCTTGAGCTGCCTATACGTTCGTACTTCTTCCTCTACAGACTTCCCTCTCTCTTTCTCTATCCTTCGTATTATTCTGCTTCTCGCTCGTTCCTCTCCTTCCCACTTCTCTACCTTCCTACCTCTTCCCTCCTCCCCTCACTCTTCCAGAGCCTCACATCCAGCTCATACTTCATTCCGCGAACGTTCCCCGAGATTTGTTCTCACTCAACGCAGCCTCGGTCTTGCTTCATCCATCGCACGAGGCCCACGTACATTTAGTCTTCTTTATCATTCAGACGCTTTTCCTTCTTTCGCTTCTCATTATTCTTCATGATATTCCGTGCTTCCTTTTCTCGTAAAATTATCAAATACGTTATTCTATCGTATCCCCAGCCTTTTACAGCCGATATACACAAGTCTTGCTTGATTTCATAGTAATGGCTTCGGAAGGGAGATGCTCCAGTGAAGAAGCTGAAGTCAATTGACGAACGGACTGAGGTGCTGGAGGTCGTCGTATTAAAGTCCGATCAATTTATCGCTTGGAAAGACACTAAATGCCTCTGCATCGAATCGTTAAAGCTTTTATCTACTTCTTGAAGCTTTTTTCTGTCTCAGCCTCTTTTTCTTAACTCTTTTTAAAAATATCGAAAAGCACGTCAACGGCTTTCGACACCGCTGCACAAATTTCTGTTTATTTTTTTTCTTCACCCTTACGGACTGCTCTATCTCTTCTTAACATCGATAGGGTCTTTATCTTCGTATCTTGATCGCGTGGACGTGTCATTAATCGCCGACGTATCTTTGTAATGAGAATAGAAAGTGTCTAGCTATGCCACTCGTATTATCGATGCGCTTATACGTGGCTTTACAGCCACGCTAGAAAACCCACCTTAAACGTGATTTTATCGACTTCCCATCGTCACGCTTCGTGTACGCGTTTGCACTGTGTACCTTCGAGTATGATTGACAGGTCGACGCTACCGTGGAAATTACTACTAGCCGTCGGCCTCACTTCGATGCTCCGTTCAGTTTTCTGTCTTCTCTTCTTTCCCCTCCCTCTCTTTGTACCATTCAGTTTTCTTCTCTCAGGATGCCGTTTCAGGTTTGCCGTATGATTAAGAAATGACTATGAAGTCACACCTTGGTCACGCTAAGTGGTTACCGTAGTCATTACCACCTATTTAGTCGGTATATATATATATATATGTGTGTGTATATGTATATATGTATACATCCGAAGAAAGTCACTGAGAAAATATGAGAAAAAAATAACAGACCGTCGGATAAGAAGAGATAGTAGGAATTCTGAAAGTGATACCAGTATACTCGATCTACGATTCTTGGTTACGTTGCCATATTTATTTTTGATTTACGGCAAATGGAAGTGACGTCACGATAATGAACGACCCAATCCTTATCTCGCTACCGACACATGTATCGATCTGTCCGTACCTGGTCCAACAATTTTTCACTTACTGCCAACCCGAAGTACGTTGGATAAGCTGGTGCTTTTTTCTGCTATGGCAAAAGGTATAAACGTATACCTAACCTATCTTACCCTGACTCGAGAGATCTTGAGAATTTAATGCTGTGAAACACGCAGGCAGGTATTCTTGGCTTTTAGGATGTTGGTCGCCTTGAACCTCCGGCAGGATAACCATATACCGAGTACATTATTATTTTTAATGTTTATTTTTGTTTTGTCTTCTCATCTTAGTCTTTACTCTCTCTCTCTCTCTCTCTCTCTCTCTCTCTCTCTCTCTCTCTCTCTCTCTCTCTCTCTCTCTCTCTTTCTCTCTCTTTACCATAATCCGTCTTCTTTAAGAAAAATGCATTAGCCGTACATCCATATAGCTTGTATACACACAGGGATGCCTATAGTCTCTTTCACTATAATCCCCGCAGTACATGTTTCCATCTGCAATGTTGGTACAGCCAAGTAACAAACAGGTCGTGCACTCCCTGTAAGTGCTATCCGTATTCCGTGTAAATTCCAAAGTGGAAGCCTTGGCGCAGCAGCAGTCGCCATTGCCCCCGGGGTCCCACCGGCTAAGTGAATCGAATCGGCTGGATTAAAAAGCAGACCGACCCGTTCTTTTTGCCTGCTATGGTATCAACGATAACGTTTTGTGGTTAAGAATGGCTTCTTTTTAGACGTCAGTACCTCCGGACCTGTAGCCGCGGAATCATTCCGTGTACGTGGGTTCGATCGAATTTCTTTGTTCACGGACGTTAACGCGTTCCTTTCACGACCCTGGTATAATATACACTAGGAGAAGTTCTTCGTGTTCGCGTTGATCGCCGTTACTAGTCCTCCTTGGCGGTTACCTGCCGTACTTGTTGACTTCTCGTATTATACTACAGCCATGACGTTAAGGTGCCTTTCCAAGAGTCTAAAGGGCCCACGGTGATGGTTAAGGGAGTCCGTATAGTACGAAACTTGTAGGGCGTTTGTAGGTACAGCTATAGAAATAAAAGCAAAGTTTCAAGGGTTGCTGCTACCCCTCTCCATCGAAAGTGGCAATTTTCTGACTTACCTCGAAAGGACGAAAGGTGTAAAAAGAAAAGTTAAAATGGCGTAACGGTTTTTTGAGGGCTTTGAATCTTTTTACGTGTACAGGTAAATGTAGCTATACGCGATTTATTTGAAGCTCCTGTACGACGTGCTTCAATTATTTGTTATTATATAAAATCAGGCTTTTTTTTTTGGACACTCTGGATTTTATCGGACGTTCACTCAGATTTGATTCGTATATGGATCATAATTAGTCTTATCGTATCCTTCCATGTTGATATCAATACTCCTTGTACACTTGTTTGCTAACTGTTTCCTTATCTTGATAAGTACTTGATTACGAACGGTAATGATAAACCGCGCGTAATAAAGCCGCGACTTATAATAGCTTTATCCACCGCTGATAAGAGACGATGGATAGATCGGTGAGTTCTCGTGATTTTTTTTATCGGTTTGCAATTTTTTTCCCCTTTTTATTTCGGACCTGTGTACGCACGATACCTTAGCAAGGAATTTATCAGTCTTATCATTTGAAATCGTGCGTGCCAAGTGTTTGTTTGATGAGCATCAAGTGGAGCCGAAATTTTTTTTCCTGAAAACGGATAATCACTCGAGTATCTGCTCGCAGTTTATCGATTCGTCGCGTTACGAGATAACGAGTGAATTATTTGATAGATATTGAGGTCGTCTGCGTTGAAGCTTTTTTTTCAAATTTTAATACAAACACGATACTGTAATCCGTCTATTGTTCTTCCTGTCGAAGCCAAAGAATTTTTATCTCCAGTTGAGTACAGTAGACGTCCGTCAATGATTTCGTAGATCTTTGCGTATGTGATAATGGAATACGTAATCGATAGGAGGTAATGGGAATTCGTGTAGTGCCGTAATTGGGGTATTCGTGAATTAGGCAAGACACGGAGTCGATTGTTTTATAAGTTATAAAATTCCGTGAAGCGTGGCGGATTTGTTTTGGTTCTCTCACGGTTGACTCGCTCACGAGAAAAAGTAAGAAGGCGCTGTTGGATCCTCAGCATCCAGCTCGATTTCTTTCTGGACCGCGAGAAGAGGAATCGAGACCAGGAATGATCGGTATCCCTGGTATTATATCGATGTGCCCAAACCCATGAAAGACGTAAGTTTTTGCTGGACCATTCTTGGATCTCGGTCCAGATCAGGCTCTCCTTAGTGAGCCGCGGCCTGTATCTTCCGAGAAGTGCCAGTACGAGATCTTTTAACAGATCGAACGTATAGACACGCGCGTGAGCGATCGCGATCGAGCCGCGATCAGTATGCACGATACCCTCAAAGATAGCTATAGCATCCAGGAGGAATTTACTGACCATTACTATTTGGGACGTACTCTCTTTGTTGCAGGTGTATTGGTCGTCAATGTCACGTGGAGGGGCAAAACGTATGTGGGCACGTTACTGGATTGCACGCGACACGATTGGGCGCCTCCACGATTCTGCGACTCGCCTACGAGCGACCTGGACGCGAGGACTCCGAAGGGCAGAGGGAAGCGTGGACGGGCTGCGGCCAACTCGACGCCCGGAAACGACCTAAGCAACTTCACGGAGACGAGGAGTTCGGTTCATAGCAAATTGAGAAATGGTGGCGCCAAGGGACGTAGAGGGGCGCAAGGTTCGCCGGCAGCGAGTCCAAGTCCGGCAGCCTTTGTGCCACCGAGACCGGATCCTGCAGCGAAACGGAAGTCACGTGGTCCTGAGGAAGAAGAGAAGAATAAGAGGAGAGCACCCCCGCCGACGCCACCCAGTGGCTCGCCACCGGCGAGTCCGGTACTCCTCGAGTGTCCGGAGCCGAACTGCAGCAAGAAGTACAAACATATTAATGGGCTTAAGTATCATCAGAGTCATGCACATGGGTCAGCGGATGACGATGACACCAAGGAAGCCATTACTAGTATGTCGGAGAACGATGAGAGCAACATCGAGGCTCCTAGTCCTGCAACACCTGTGAAGTCGCCTGCGGATAAACCGGAAGGTACCCCTGTTAGGGCAGGGAGTCCTCCGGCTATACTTCCGCCGGAAACGCCACCACCACCGAGAGTTCCTTCGCCCAGTGTGGATCCAGCCACGCCTGTACTCTCGGATAAGAATATCGTTAAACCTGGAGTGTTGAGGTTTGGCCAGGATGATCTCCCGGCGCCGGTAACTGCAGCGCCACCACCTAGACCTGTACTGCCGACACAAGTGACAAATCCTCCCCAGAGTCCCAGTCCTCATCCGAGTCAATCTCCGAGGCCTATACCGTCCCCGCATCCTGGTACGAGTATTCCGCAGCCCCTGAATATTCCCCAGCCACCGCAGCCCAGTCAGGTACAGCATCAAACGCAGAATCCTTTGCTGCAAACGCAGCAGCCTTTGACTGTGCAGCCACAGATACAACAGCCTGGACAAGCCATGTCCACGCCGCAGCAGCAGCAACAGCAGCAGCTACAGCAACAACAGCCCCAGTTGCAACCTGCACATCAAATACAGACTGTGCAGCATCTGGGTCCAACGCAGCTGGGTCAGCCACCGCCGACTCATCCAGTTCAGCAACAACCTGGTCTTCAGCAACCGCAACAGCAGCAACCTGGTGTACAGCAACAGCCCACTGTACAGAATATGACAAGTCAGCATCCTGGTTTGCAGGGTCTCACGAGTCAAGTGGCTACGCAACAGCCGGGTAGCGGTTTGCAAGGGGCGTCCCCGGGACATCCTGGCCAGGGCATGCAACCGCATCTGCAGCAATATCCAAACGTCGGTTTGCATGCAAAAATGCCCCAGTTCAAGGTCAAACCTACGGCTGCTCTTATGCCTGAGCAAGATAAGAGCAAGGATCCAAGGACTCCAAAGCCTCAAGGATACAAGAAGAAGCCGCGCAAGTCCCCGGGTGGGAGTCCTCATCCCTCGCCCTTGGAGGCGCCCATCGTCGACTCCGCCAGGGAGGATGTACAAAGTCCAGCATATTCCGATATATCGGATGACGCGGCACCGGTTCTCGAAGCCGAGTCGGCCGATAAGGCCAAACAAGGTCAAGAGAAGGACGGGAAACCTAGTACTCAGGGACACCTACCGGCTCATGCATTCAGCATGTATCCCTACTATGGACAGCCGCCATACTTGGTCTCGAGTGTGCAGGATAAGTCTGGCGACCAGAAGCCGAACGATCTGACGCCCAAACAGGAAGTGAAGCCTCTGAACATACCACAAATGCCTTCGATGACGAGTCTACAAAATCCTGAGAAGGAAAAGAAAGAATTGAACCCGCCGCCCCAGCAGCAGCAGCACTATTATGGCTATTCGGGATACATGCCTCCTGGTTATCCGTACCAACCGCAGCCCGTTTCGCAGCAGCAAAACCAACCGCAGGAACAGGATGTACACGAGCAGAAGGCGAAAATAAAGCAGGAGCCGCAACCGCAGCAGCCGAGTCTCAAGGACAAGCAGCACGAGAACCATCAAATATTGAAGGAGAGTATAGAGATGAAGAGTCAGATGAGCCCCTATCACGTCTATCAC
This sequence comes from Trachelus tabidus, assembly GCA_030142655.1. Lineage (NCBI taxonomy): Eukaryota > Metazoa > Arthropoda > Insecta > Hymenoptera > Cephidae > Trachelus > Trachelus tabidus. The sequence continues at coordinate 2,099,336 of JARQTI010000396.1, read as the reverse complement.
AGCTCGCAGAGTCAACGAGGTCCACCCCCGGTGCCTGTTCAGGATGACCGGAGGTACTATCTCTATCCTGGTGAACAGAGGCGGAAGGAGGAAAGTCCTAAGCAAGCTCAGCAAGCAAAACCACCACCTCCCAGTCCGAAGCATCAGCCGAAACAGGAGAAACCTCAAGACCTCGGGAAAAGCGAGGATAGCAAAAACAAGCAGGAGGGTGTAAAGCCGACGATGGAGACGCAGGGTCCACCGCCACCTCCTACATCGCAATACGCTTATATTCATCCTGGATATATGCAGCCACAGCATTACGGCGGTCTACCCTTCGACCCCGCTCATCCTGTCTACCGAGGTCTAAGTCCTATGCTAGTACCCGGTCCATACTCCGGCAACCCTTACCTACATCAGCTGCCCAGGTATCACGCACCGGAAGACCTGAGCAGACCACCAGGAGGTAAAGCCCTGGATCTCCTCCAACATCACGCGAATCAATACTATTCTGCGCACAAGATTCACGAGCTCCAAGAGCGAGCTTTGAAATCACCCACGCCGAAGACGTCGGCGGCATCCGCAAGTCCATCTTCGGCCGGCCCTACTCCTGCAAGACCACCTAGTGGTCCCCCAACGTCGGCCGCAGGACCTGGACCACCACAGAATCAGGGGCAACAGCAGCCGGGGAAGCAACAGAATCAACCAGGTGGTCAGCAGCAGCAACAGACCGCAGCGGATGCGTCGAGTGGGAATCTTGGGAAGGACACCAGGTCGCCGCCACCCCAAAGACACGTCCATACGCATCATCATACCCACGTTGGATTAGGTTATCCGCTATTGACTGGACAGTATCCCCCGTCGTACGGAGGTAAGCCTCTCGTCAGGCCCTGACAGTAAGGCTTCCGGCGATCCGCGGCTCCAACTCACTAAACAAATTACCGATCGAACCTTAAAGAGCATGGCTAGCTCGAACTTATTGTGAGGCCCAAAGTGCACGATCGGCCCCATCCTGCTACACTATCATCATCAAGCATCAATACGTCGAGGACGATGATCATGACGATGATCGTCGTTGGTTAGATAGTCAGGATCATCCGAGTGAATTCTCGCGCATGCTTTACAAACGTTCAGGAGAATTTCCCAGCCAAGATGACAAATATCGCCCGATCGATCGGTCGGTTCCCTGTATACTTTCTTTTTATATATTTTATTTTCTCCTTTTTGTTTAATGTGACGTGGCTGATCAGATGAACTTGATCGCCACCAGACGCGGCTAGCTTCTTACGGCGTTGATTACGCAAAGATTAGGGTTTATGCGTTTCCGTAATCGTTATCCACGCTTGATCAGTAGGATTAACGGTATCGCCAATTCACGACGTCGCGAACGCATGGCGTAAAGACAGAAAAAAACATATGCGACACAGTGATGTAGGTTAAATTCTCGTGCTGTCTCTTTTTTGTTTTACATAAGCTTAATTATCAATGGCGACCGGTGTACACTTTATACGCCACGATGGATTCCCAGATTTTTTTGACTTACAAAAAAAGAGGTCACCCCACACACAAAGCAAAACAGCCAGACTTCCAAAACGCGTTTGCACTTCTAAGAATCGACAGATGTCTTTCTCATCTCCTTTTTTGTGCTTCCTTTTCGAAGTCCATCTTGAAGTACAAAGTGGCTGTTTCCTGTTCCGTGGTACATTCTCTTTTTGTAAGTTCTTTTTTTCTTTCCTTGACGATATGCGGGTAATTCGGCCATTGATCCTAGAGCTCGAGTATCAACCGTACACCATATTGGTGCATATGCGACGACTTCGAACGAGACAGGGGGAAAAGGTGGAGGTGAAGATTGAGAATGTGTGTACATGTGTGACCGAGAGTGTGCATGCGTGTAAGAGAGAGAGAGAGGCACAGAGAGAAAGAGATAGCGGCTTATCAAGGAAGAAAAAAGAAAAAGACAAACTGTAATCATGCCCTGTGTCTTTAAATGAAGAGAGATAAAGATATAATAAAACCGCACATGAATTTGCCGAGCACTATTTTGTTACCAGATTAAGATGAAGCTTTTGTAAAGTAAATTCGCTACCAAGTCCCGAGCCCCTTTAAACACACGTGAGGTGCAGTCTCTAATGTACAGGAGAATTACACGAGGATATTTGTAAATATTGTAATATATCGTGCGGAAGAAGGGTGGGGCGACGAGAGACGGGGAAGGGGGTGAAGGAGGAAATCGATGAGATACTCGTTAAACGACAGATCCAAGTTTGTGTCGCTGATTAAGGATGCGTACGAGTTTAGTATGGAAGTGGGCGAGGAGGGAGGTGAGGGTATTTTGAAAAATAGTTCAGGTTTAAAAAAATAATGACACAGAAGATTGCTACGTTAGATAGGCTTTAGGTAAGTTGTATGCTAGGCGTAGGCTTAGGTTAGTTCAGACTGTGATAATTATTTATCGTGCTTCTTTTCAGAGAGAGAGACAAAAATAATCACAACGCAAAAGGCGAATATAAATATAAAAAAAAATGTAACACGAAACTACATACGCAACCAAGACGACAAGAAATGCAATGCAAAACTGTATATCGAGAATCCGCGATCCTTTCTACTTGAAGCACTCGGGGGGATGTTGAAGAGAACGAGGGTGGAGATGAAGATAGTTATTGATTTTTTTTTCGAACTCAACGTGATATATCTTTTGTTTAGACTAGTAGTCTTCCACTCAAACTTATTTTTTTTTCGTGACGTAACAGAAATTCATTTTGTATCACGTTACCATGAATAATTCGCACTTTGCACCGAAACAACGACGTGCGTCGACCAAAAGAAATTCTAAAAGATTATTTCAGACCGCCGCCATCTTTCTATAACTTTCCTTCTGCGTACTTTGGAAATACTAGTCTGTAATTTGTCATGTTTCTTATATTAACTCCATTCTTGACTAGAGTCATTTTTCTCTTTTAATTTTTCTTTCCTCGCTCTCGGTATACCAATGTATCTTGCAGGGTTCCTAAGATCGATGGATTAAGCCATGGCGCTAGCGTCGCTGCGGCCATTCGAGGAATCATAGTGTTTACGGACGCACGGTATCCGTTGTGAAATACGTTGACGAATATGAAACGCTGTACAAACAACGATAAATCTCTGGTTAGAAAAATACGGGAGCTTTCGAGTCTCCGATAATGTCTATAAAGGGGTAAGACAAAGGGGCTTAAGGGTTGTTAAAGCGAAAATGGCGGCGACCTCATTCCCTTCCTTGTGATTCTTCTTTTTATGCTTTCAATCTTCCAGTAGATTCTCGGTAGGTAAAATAGAAATGACTTTGACCGACCAAGTGTATCTTATATAGCAACCACTGCCAGGAGTTCTCGTGAAAACGTGAAATCCAAAATGATATTTCTGCGAAACAGAGAAAAACACGACAACAACAAGAAAACGCTTAGGTATCTGCTTTCACGTCGTATCACATATCTGTTTGTCTGTAATTATCGTAATAGAAATGATATAGACGGGTCGAGATTATTATTATTTTTTTCTTTAGAATAGGTCACGAGATAGGATAAACAGAAAGGGAGAGATAGAACGAGTAAAAGATAATAAAATCTAGTTGAGCAAGATAATGAAATATCTTTCGATGAGATTGGACAGGAGTAGCGTGAAAATAACTTGAAGATTGTCATTAGGGGAATATCGTTTTAACCAGGTGACACCCGTGGAGCAGCGTCGCGACGCTCGTGAGTGATTTTAACTTTCTTAGGGTTGGTACAGTCAATGGCTGAGCGAATGAACACTTTAACGAGATTAGAGTCACTCGCCTATCTTTTTAAATAGGGAAACTCAAGTAGTGCCAAAGTTTGAATCTCCCGCCAAGAAACCATCTGGATACACGTTGTTTCGTCTTTCTTACAACGTGTTATTTTATTATCAATCCTGCTTGATTTAATTTAGTGGAAGCTTCACTCGAGCCTATCATTCAATCGTGTGCACGATAGTCGTCACATGGCTAGGGTTGGAGGTCAGGGTGGGATCGCCGAGTATACCACATTAAATTCCTATCAAGTATAATATAAGGGTGTGAACTATTGGTATCTTTGTCAGATTGAATACCTCGCAACCCCCGATCCAAGTATAACAACAATAGTCAACTCAGGGTATCCTTCAGGCAGTACTGTTTCAGCTTACTACCCTTTCTAAGCCATCGTCCCCTTATCGTCCCATAAACAAAACCACTCTCCCCAATAAAATTGTTAAAAGAATTTCTCTATCCCATACCCTTATTTGCGGTAATATCAAAGGACCACGTTCAACCCCCATAAAAGTCTTATGACCGTTACTTTCCAGTCTTCGGCATCTTTTCAGTACCTTGGCTCAAGACCAAACATAAAATTCAATTCGGTAACGCGAACCCCAATTATCTCAGTAATTGTTTTGTCCAACGTAAAAATTGAATTTAATAAAAAAAAATAAATACAAAAGAAGAAGGAACAAAAGCCATTAATGGTTCTTCTGCTGTATGTGTTGCAGCGGCAGTGCTGGCGAGTCAGCAGGCTGCCGCCGTAGCTGCCTCGGTGATCTCGCCCTTTCCGCCTAAGTGACCCGCGGCCCCCGTTTCCGTTCCCGGTGCCAGCAACTCCGCACAACCCCATCACACGCACCCCGCAAGTGGCAACACGGGCCATTCGCATGGGAACACCAGCAGGCAGTAGCATGGACGTTCTCGTTAGGCTCAGGTACTCTCTGGGGCACTTGACGGAGACTAGAGGTTAACCAGATACAGGGGGAGTAAGAGAGAAAGAAAAAGAGAGAGAGAGAGAGAGAGAGAGAGAGAGAGAGAGAGAGTCGTGAAATTGTTCAGGAGGGTTGATGACTCTTCAAGCTGAAGAACTCGCAAGGGATAAAAGAGACCATAGAAACAGTGCGATAAAGATAGTACACTTGAGAAACAAATTTATTTATTGATCAACCAAGAGTCGGAGAGATAGAAAGAGAGTCGAAGCTAGTGATGTAATTGCCAAAATTCTTTGAACAATTGAAAACTCCACGCGACTGTCTGTGCCGTAACGAAATCTCGTTTAATTAAGAAATTGACGTTCAAAACAAAAAATGAAACTGTTGAAGGTGGGAGTCGGGCACGTTTAAGCTTCTCAGGGGATCTCAGAAAATCGGAATACTCTTTTTTGATCTTTCCTATCGCACTGATAAGGTCGCGAACATATAGACGAGAGTGAATAAAGTGATAAGAGGGTACGAGTGATTTTATGGGAGTTCACCCTGAAAACCATGTATGGTAGCGAGAGGGGGCCATAGACAATTCCAATACTCTGCCAAGTGAAGATCATTCGATCAGGTGATACTCGATTAATGATGTATTAACGAAGGACCCTCCATCTCTTTTGCTTTTGATTTTTTTCTCATATATCTCTCTCACTCTCTTGTCTCTTTATTCGCCTCTTACTGCATTACTACTTGCTCTACACTTTTTTCCCTTTTCCTATTTGCACTTCGTTACCCACTCTCTCCATTACATTCATCCAGTTATTTCATCTAGAAAGATTTCTACCTTACCGACCCTTCAATTTCCATCCTTTTCTATCTTAACATTCAAGATCTCGCTCTTCTTCCATCTTCTCTCTGTCTATTATCCATCGTACGACGTCGTAACACTCGTGTCGCCGACAGTTCTCGTTTTAGCGACGTGTCGCGCGACCCTGTACGATGACGTAATCACGATCGATCGCGCGTCCTTTGGAAACGCGCCTTTCGTATCCGGAGATCTCAATTGTGACAGTGACGCTTGTGACGGCTATCGATTTACGTTAATTCTCGAAAGAGGAAGAAAAAAAGAAAAAAACTGACAACTGTAATGACTCGTAAGGATTTCAAAATTGAGATTTATCTCGATATACGAAATTACAAAAAAAATAATGGAAATCCTCTTCGATGTACATAATGTATTAAACGACGCAATCCCTTGTAGTATATATATAGCGAATCTAAATATACATACCTGTAATAAGTAACGTACGTATATAAATATAAATATATATATATATAAATACATAACATACGAGATGCACGTAGAATCCGAAAACGTTAAGATCTCACCGCCATCTTGCCCCCGCCCCTCACACGTACTCCACGTGTACGTCGATGACGTCATAGCCCAATCCTCTATATGCCCACAGAGCCCACTAGGTAAGATTATGGTACAATGATCATTCCGGATTAGTTTGGATCATCATGGATTTTGTATTGCGGATCCGACGTCCCCTTCACGCATCATGGAGACATGAAATGGCGGCTTAGACGTTTGACGCTTTTGGACTCGTAGTGACGTAACAAAAGAAAAAAAAAGTGAAACACGACCTGCATAAAACGGCAAGTCCCCGCTAGACTGAAACTTACGGATATTCGTACTATCATTTCAAAAGAAGCTGAACCCGCACAGACTTATTAAAAAACAAGGCATTTAATTGGTACATGGTGCGAGCGCAGCTTCCACCAACTTCTGACGCGGCCCCGTGAGTTGACACAAAGTGAAATTTTTACTAAGTGTACGTGAGAATGATTGTAAGAGAGAAACTGGGAGAAAGGGAAAAGTGGGAGTGGGAGGAATAGCGGGGGGGGGGGGGGGTCTTGCGTATGCGTGTGCGAGCGTGTGTCTGTGTTTGTGTGTGTGAATGAGCAAGAGAAGCAAAACCCGCTATTCGGATCAATGTATTTTATTGTAAAGAATAATAACGGCAGACTTCGATTTTTGTAGAGACATTGCATAACTTGCTGAACTATCTCTTAGACAATTTAATTATATATATATATATATAAATATATATATATATTAATTAACAATAACGACTAAAAAGGATATGAGGATAATTCGTAAGGCAAAAAATGATGATTCTAAATAATTAAGAGACGTTAAGTAATTGTAAATCGAGAACTAGGAACGCTATTTGTTTACTAAAATAACGTTAGTGCTGCGAGACGAGTAGATTGTGGGGGCGAGAGTGAAAGAGAGAGTGTGCGTATGGGAGCGTGTGTGTGTGTGAGAGAGAGAAGAGAAGGATTAAGGAAAAAAAAACAAAACGTATTACGTATATAAATATACATGATACATATAAATAACTACATAATATTAGTTCGGTAATAATTATTATTGTCTTTAATTATTATTATTAATTATTTTATTATTATTAATTATTATCGTCATCATCATTACGAGATGAGAAACGTGTAAGAGCGACCGTTGTAATCGTGTCGTCGGAGAGCATGAGTCAGAGAGAATGAAACAAAAAAATATAAATAATTAATAGAAACGATTGGACCGCATAGTGCTGCAAACGCCAAATCAAAAAAAAAAACGTGATTTCCGTTTTCTTTTTTTTCCGCAATGGAAAGAGCAAGCAAACACCAAACACAGCGAGTGGACGTGAGTTTTCGTCCAAGAATTTAGAAGGGGAAAGAGAAGGTAAAGCGAAAAGAAAGGAGAGCAAAGAGAAGACCGTGAACAAGAAAAGGAGAGAAAATACAAAAGGTTCCAAGACAAAAAAGAACGAGCGAAGGAACTAACAGTAGAAATTCGCGAGAACAGCCTTCGGAGAGAAAAGCCGAGAGGAAATGAAAAAAAAAAGTAATAAAAAAAAACGAGCGAGCCGCCTCAGTTTTAGTGGGGTGCTGCGCTCTCGGGGGAGACGGGAGGAGGAAGGGTGCGCTTTAAAATAAATGCTGGTGCTGTACTGTGATTTTTGTAAAAAAAAGAGAGATTAGAGAAGGTGGGGAATTACAAAAAAAAATGAAAAATAGAAGCAAACACGATAACGAATGAGCACGTGAGAGGGACTATAGTGGAATTTTTATGAAAATATACAGATATAGCCTAAGGTACCTGGACCCCTGCCCCGCGCTCTCCGGCAGCTGTAAATGGAGCTAAGAATGAAAAAAAAGAAAAATGAATAAAGGAAACAAATACTGGAAACGTGTTGTATCGATTGTATAGGCTGTACAATGTATCTGCTTTTTAAATGAAAATTTACTAATGTAGATTGTTAAGGACGCCATCACGCCACACGACGTGTCTACATCATCACACGCACACACCATTTTATTTCATATATGTACATACATTGTTCTCCGACCGGTACAACACCAAGTTAATGGCTGTTTCGCCTGAATCGCAACCCTCGCATATGAAAGCCTTAACGTACCTATCCTTGGGCACACGTGTTACCCCAGCGTGGGGTGGATTCACATACTTAATGGTAGGCGAGCTCAGATATCAAGGACATACGATTACGTACGAGTCACCGTTGATAGTGCCCTCCCCCTGCTGTCAAAAATGAAATTAGGATCTTAAAGGATATTGTTGATCGGAATAACCCTTGATCAGAAATCCAGGTGCATTTTAAATATGGGATAGTTGGTACTCCTTTGGTATTGGCTATAAGGGTTGCGTACGATTAATTAACATTGGGCATGAAAATCAATGATGGGCTTGAAGGAACCGGAAGTTTGTCGGGGGAACGTCAAGAGGGGCTAGAAAGTTATACAGACGGGAGATATGCCATCTTTGGTATTACAGAGATGACTAATTAGGGCGAAACGGGATGCGATTAAAATAGAGACGGAATTATCGATATTAATTATTAAAAAAAAAGTGGACTGAAACTACATAAACATAGCCGTGATCCTTTCTCTCTGTTCCTTGTTTTCTCTTCGTTTCGCGTCCTGTTGCCGTTTGTTTTCTTTTTCTTTTCGGAATAAAGAGAACGGAGAGGGAAAAATAGCGGATCGTTGCGCTTTACATATTATATAACTCGAACATATGAATATACGAATAACGTAACGTGCAGAAGCAAATACAGAAAAGCAGGCATCTTGTCGTTAAATTGTAAGATATTGTGTTCAGACTCCAGAATGTACTCTGATCCCCCTTCCCCAGACTACTATATATTAAATATATTGTGCACTATGCTCCGAATTGTCCATACAAATAAATATATCGAAAAATCTCAATATGTATTTCTCTTTGTTAATTGGTGCGAAGAAAATTTCGAATCGCAACGACCTTTCATTCCTCTACGTGTAACGTGTATACAACACATACCAGTGTTCTTCGCTCTCGAGAAAGGAGGTTGGCTCTGTTTCATTGCTTTGAGCTCAGCTCGTCGAATAGTAATTAGAATGACGAGAATTGCCAGGGTGAGTGGCGCTCAGAACATCAAATACCCAGGAAAGTGATTAACGCTTTTAGCAGAATAATTATCGTCAGGTTACGATTGGGTACCGTACAGATGGTAAGGCCATGTGGCGCCATCTGTACGGCAAACGCAGAAACTCTAGGTAAACGTTATCAGTTTAAATTCTAAGAACTGGCGTGCGCTGCCATCTGACGTTGGTTTCACATAAAATGGCGGGAACGACTCAATAACGGAGCCATAATGCCGCTACTGTCGTTACCACTGTTGATTCGACACAGTCTGACGTGTCGAGGCACCGTCTAGAGTGCCGATTATTAATTGAAAGAGCGTAGCATTAAGTAGAGTGTGATGGGCAAATACAAAATTAAGGTATGTACTTATAAATCCACGGGAAGCTATTACGAAACGATATTAATATGTTAAGTACGAGAAGGTGGGGCCGTTATGTGCACTGGTATCTGACAAAGTCACGTAGGTTGGATACGAATCATAATGGTTGTGTTATGATGACGTGAACCATGTAGTTATATTTTATTATTAGATGACATGACGCGAACTTTTATAGAAATTCTTAATTCTATTATAGGTCGGGATAATCGGCGGTTCTGGATTGGACAGTCCGCAAAATCAAATTTTGCAAAAAAAAACGGAAGTCAAGAGGGAGGACGTCGAGAATGATTTTGGATTACCATCCAGCAATGTGTACCAAGGTACCATATCTGGGGTCGACGTAGCATTGCTGTCAAGGTATTTATTTTTTTCATATTACTGTGCAACTCTTTCTCTTAGCGTTACTCATGGCTTTATTTAATAGTGGCAATAAGCGTGATGTAATTAAACGACCTTTAACTCTTTATGCTCTGACGAAAGTCTCATTTAGTTTCTAATATTTTGTAGGATGATTGGATTGGCCTTATCTCTGTTAACTAGTTGATAAGACGCAATCGTAATGTATGCATTGAGATGATAATGTCCTTATTTATCATAACAGTTTTACACAGTAGTCACTCATAAAGCTGTGAATTAATTGTATATCGTTGAATACTAGACACGGACCAGGCCACAAAATCACTCCAACTGTCGTGAATTATCGTGCGAATGTAGAAGCACTACGTCTCCTTGGCTGCACGCACGTCTTGGCATCCACGGCTTGTGGCTCCCTGACTGAGTCAATTGGCAGAGGGCAATTGGTTATCCCAGACAGTTTTCTGGATCGTACGGTCCACAGAAAAGGAACACTGTACGACGGCACGTCGCCCAATTATACTGGTAAAGTGGCCCGTCATGTATATAAATAAGAGGGCGGCCTTGAATCTTGCGCAAGAGCGAGTGAACAAAAAAGGAAAACTTAAAATTTACAGGAGTATGTCACGTACCAATGGAGCCCGCTTTTGACCCGCACACGTCAAAGTTATTGGTCCAGGCTGCGAAGGAATTAGGATATGATGTTAGAGAAGGTGGTACCGTCGTAGCCATAGAGGGACCACGATTTTCGTCAAAGGCCGAAAGTAACGCTCTGCGATTATGGGGCGGACATTTAGTCAACATGACCACATGCCCCGAGGTACATCGTAACGCCCTGCGGCACGATGATAAATCGAGATTGACAAGTACTTTATATAATTTATCATATAAAACGTTGTAATCAGACGTCCTCCTCTTTTTATAGGTCTGCGTCGCCAAGGAAGCTGGTCTTCTCTATGCAGCCGTGGCCATAGCCACGGATTATGATTGCTGGAGAGAATCGGAGGACGTTGTTCACGCATCTGACGTTTTGGCCGTATTCAAGCAGAACGTCAGCAAAGTCACGGAGTTGATAGTCACGGCGGTGGAACTTATTGGAAAAGGTGACTGGGATCAACATATTGATGATCTCAAGGTATGTATACAAGAAATCCTCCAAGTTCCAGATACATGATGCTGATGTAGATTAATGATAATTTTTCTTCTTCAGAATCTACTGTGTAGCAGCAACGTGACATCCCACTGATTACGTATTAGAGGTATTAGATAAAAAAATATAGAAGATATATCCTTTATTCCTCATCTTCATATATTATATATACGTCAAAATAAAAGAACACGTTTATTTTATACATTGACTTCAATTATTATTTTCCTCTGTCTTTATTGATATATTTTTCTTTTTTATAAATTTTTTTTTTTCTTACCTTGCAATAGTATATCGATAACACGAAGCGTTCTTAAACTGTATTCACATTCGATTACACGTCGCAATGTACACGTCATTACTGGCTAATACTTTACAATGTTATATTTGCAATATTTCTTTGCGTCGTGATCATGTAAACGTTTCACGTGAACAAGGTTAGTTAGAACAGACACCGCTATCACTGACTCATTGTGAATTTTACAATCAATATTACAAGTTCTCGACATGCGTTCACAGTGTTATTTTAGCAAGTTACGAGAGGAGCGGGAATAGCGTCGAGGAACTTGGGATTAATACGAAGGGAATATAAATTGAATATTGTACAATTGTTAATAGCAATTAATAACAGTTTACAAGTAACGGAACGTGATATTTATTTATAATTATATATATAGTATATAATATAATAAAGGGCAAACGACTGGTCGATCGTACCTTGAATATATCTACAAATTACAACAGTTTGCCTTTGCGGTTTCCTTCTTTCTTCCATTTTTCTTTTTAATATATGTATATAAATTATGATACATTCACAGAAATAGTAAGCGGAACGCCATTTACCATATTGTCAATAGCTTCATCGAATCATACTGTAAATCGTGATTTAATTATGAGCGTAGATCTGAGCATCGTACGAAGAGGTTCCGTTGTGAAAAAAAATTATAAGGACGGTTATGGGGAAAGTAGCACGTTAGAGGAAAAAGAAAAAGTCGAAAACGATACAAATTTTCATTCGTAAGAACGTCGACCGGTGTAGCAAAGACAATAATCTCTAATATACGTATGCAATTTTGTTTTTATCGAGACACGAAAAAAAAAAAGAAATCATTTTGTCACACAGCTGTATCCAACAACAGTTGTATAGCAATTGATCAATTATTTTCAACGATCAATGTGTCCTTAAACGCCGGGAGCTGTATGACGTCAGTGGAGCATTGAATTATAAAACTGAAAAGACGAAATTATATCTACGACGGAACAGTGAATGGAGGCAGGGAACTAAACGCAGTACCGAGTCCTTAACTGTTATCTAGATTTAATACTTTTTTTTGTCATTGGTTTTTTTTAACTTTTCATTTAGCTATACCACAACTAAGCGCTAATATAAAAACAACGTAAGACCATTAGCAATTGTCAACATCGATCATAGATCAATCGTTGCATTAATATAGATATATACCCACGTCCCAATAAAGTAATTTTTCAAAGCTACGAATACGATATACGTATAGTACATATGTGTTTGTGTCCGTATATATACGTATGTCTGTGTTTGTGTATTGTAAATGAATATCGCATGATTAATGTACGAATAATGACCCTTCTCTTTCATTGTATTAGCATTAATGACGTTACTTATAAATTAAACGCGTATGTTTATGTTGCACGTCCTCGATGTACAATTCTAAATGTAATATTTATAACGTTAAAGCAAAGGAATGGCAGTGCTGCATTTTGCCTCCATCTTGTTTTTCACTGTCCCATCATAGATTCACAGATATCAATTTCGTTTAACCTTTAACACGTAAATTGCATTACTGTCCTTACTAGCCTCGCGCGCGAGCTGACGTGACGTTAATACAAATTGTTTATTTTAGTGCTGGGATTGAGGAGCTACTGAAAGGAAAAAAAAAAATCCGACTCGTGTTTCTTTCTCTTTGTCCAAATAATATGAACATGATACCAATAAATTCGTTGGCAGGAAAGAAATAGAAGAAGAAGAGTAAACGATCAATTGATTTTCATATCTATTGAATGATGATCGATAAAAGGTATTCGATGAGAAGGCTCGCGGTATTGGCTAAATCAATTTTACAATTATCTAATCGTCTAACGTATAGGAATCTCCCGAAAATGTGTCCTCAAAAACCCTTGTTTCGTAATTCTTACTGTTTCGTACATAATACTTACTGGGGTAGGAGTTGCGTGTTGCAAGAGACTCACGCTTGCTTGATTTTCTATTTTTTTCTATTTTGTTTTTTTGTAAAGGACGCAAAGTGCTCTCTCGTACAACGCGATGCGTTATGATTCCTTGTGAATCATCCAGCTAAACGTTTTTTTTAAAATATACTCCTGGTGGGAGGTACGGGAGAGGAAGGCGCGTGACGTTATGGTTCTACAATTTTTAAATACTTTTTTTGCATTCGGAATATTTGCATCTCGATGGATGCTCTTCTGCACGCCCGTGGTACGAGACAACAACGCAACGCGCCCTTAGCTATCAAGACCACCAGCTACTTTGTCGCTAACTTACATTCATTTACTTAAACATATCATCATCGAGGGTAACTCCGCCAAAACAAAGGATGGAACTTTCGGTGGAACAGGCAAAGGCACCGACCTAATAAGGATCGGGAGTAGCTAGCCCCTTGCGTCGTACGTTCGCGCACATGTATTTACAAATGGATGCGTCGCCTATTATGCCAACATTCGTCTGCGTTAATGTCAGAGCGTGGTTTTACATATTTTCTTCTGTCTTTTATACATTTGATGCTGGGCGTGGAAAATATCCGAATAACATTGCGTATTAACTCATGGTTCCGCCATCTTGTCGAAGACGTGCCAAGTAAACATTGTATATTCTATTGCACTGTATATGGAATTACTGAGTCTGTAGACGTTCGCAACGGAATGGGTGACTCGACTACGTTTTAAATGGTTCCAAAATTCACGTCGGACTCTCTGACATGAACGCAGGAGGGTTATATCTTTCTCTTTCTTTTTAAATCATTTCATCATTTATCACTAATTTTGTACCCACCTGCCGTTAGAACATCTGAAGTGGTAGCAGAAATTTCAACTGGATGAACAAAAGGGATGTGAAGTGTGCGCTAGAGGATCTTGAATCCAGCATGGTCAACTAGACCTTATTATCAACCATGTCTACGTTGATTTTGTAATAAACGTACGGATAATAGTCACTCTGGCCAAAGCCTAGTCCAGGTATATCCACGCTCTGTAATAAAGAAATAAAATAAACGAGCCACTAGAGCACGTTTTATCGGTTTTAATTAAAGACTTACATCTTGATTAGAAGATTGCGAGGTTCCACCTGTGGCAGAGGAGTCGAGATGAGCATAAAGCTGATTCAAGACGTCTCGCAATCGTTTGGTACTTTTTTTGTTAGGATGGAGCAAGATTGCTTGGAAGTTAACCGGCAAGCCGTACCTGTTTAAATTCAATTTTCAATACTTTAACCAATAAAATCCCACTCGAAGCGTCTCCTTATCCATTTCAGATAATAAGAACTGTAAGGTTACCTTAGGACAGACTCGACAAAGACTCTTAGAGCCTTGACGTGAATCCAGGCGCAGAAGCACTCACTGAAATTGACCTTAAGCCAGCGTACAAGAGGTCCGAACTGCTTCTTCTTGTCAGTAACGAGCTTGGTAATTTCATTCTTGCCTAAAGTACAAATAATTCTTCAATAAAAATCACAGGCTCTTACAATGAATGGATAAATAAGAGATTCCCGTCTCTCTCTGTTGAATACAAACCAGCTGCTAGCTCTTCCTCGTTATACGTGAAGTCACGTACAATAAACTTCTTCTCGCGAGAGTGCAACTTGAATTCGTCGATGACCTTCTTGAAGAGAGTCACAGTGAATAGGCCGTACTCTGAATCTTGGGTGATCAGCTGCGTACTACGTGGCACAATCATATCCGTCAATTGCTCATAGACGGCATGCCACTCCTGGAAGCTCGACCTGCGAACGGAGTGAATTATTTATTTTTGAAATACAGGCAATAACTGACGACGACTTATAAACAAGAGAAAAATCACATCTGACTCACTTGGGTACAATAACAAGAAGCGTGGACAAATATTCACTGTCCAGAATAAAGTGCTCCTTTTTAACCAGGTCGGCAAGGTTACGTGTCAGCAAGCTTCCCCTATTTAAATTAATATGGTTAAGTATAACAGTCGGCGTATACCAGCTACAATGATAATTCAGAATTGATTAAATGAAAACGAAAACTTACGTTTGCTTCTTTTCGAGGGTCTGCAAACTACCCTTTAGGTTGTTGTAGATCGTGGATTTTGTTTTGAGGTCCGCATCGATCTGGCCGACCTGTTTGCTGATAATATCCGCAATGTTTCTCAAGGACTGCTTAATCGGATACTTGGCCATGTCCCATTGGAATCGTGTTATGTATGTTGGCAGATCACCTAGTGTCATAAAGATATTAACGCATCTGCTGCAATATGGCGTATTCTTTTATCATACGCTATAGAGAACTTTGAACAGAGAGCTCTGGTAAATTAAACAGTAAAGGTCAAATCGCTAAGCGAAGTAATCGTGACCAGAAAATTTTTTCAATTTTATAAATTTTCCAACGGAAAATATAAATGTAATACTTTCAAATCACAAGTTTGCAATATCATATCTAGCAACGTTCTGTTCACTCTGTTTAAAGTTTTCACGAACTATCAAAGGAGTGTTTAACCAGGCTTGCAATATTTATGTCAGGCGTCTGGGACACCTATAAATACTTTATGATCCTAGGTTAAAACGAAGGTAACGAAGACAACAAAACGCAATCAGAATAAAGGCCAGTATTTGATAATAGAACAAAGAAAAAGGTTGATTCCCCACTTTGAAATAGGCATAAAGAAAAGTGGTGAAATTGAATTAGCAAGAGGAACGTGCAATTTACAGCACATAAAAAATTTGCATCTCGATACAGAGACTCCGCCGGTACTCCGGCTAATTATTTCAAATGCGGAACAGCATATTTTAGCGATAAGCATTTTCCAAGAAATTGGATTCGCCCAGTTGAAAATTGTACGTTACACATTTTTTCAGCCATTAATCAATTCTAACAACCGCACAAAGAACGTTATTAAAATCTATGAGCTTCGGTATCGAGATTTCGCACGTGCTCGTTACATGAATCATACGATGTGCAGGAAGGACATTTCGGTTAGTACAGGCTGATCCAGAAAGCATCGTACCTCGATTAAATCGAATCCTTGAAAGATTAATTTATAACATTAAATTATCAAGACTAACCAATTTCATATTTTTCGTATAATTAACATTCATAAAAGTGCTAAACTCAACGATCGACACTCCCTTCGCAAATTAATAAAAGCCATCACTTTCTTCTGACACACCTTGTAGCAACACGCTCGTATGAGTTATAAGTCCAAACCGTACGACCAAACGTGCGACGTAACGAATTAAGCCAAATTTAATTTGAGGATGTTAAAAGCAGAGAAGGTACTTTTGGAAGTAGCCAGAGTAGAGTAACATGTACTTGGGAAAAAGGATTAAACATTCGTCGCATCTCGTCGAAACGACGAGTATTAAGTATCAATGCAGTCCTTTTAAAACGAGTAATTTCTAAGTCAATATCAGTATCACAGTATGTAGAAATCATCGTGCAACATTCACACTCTGGTCCATTGGTCTATTTTAATTATTAGGATCATGCTTTAGCAGAGTGGAAAAAAAAATATTGTCGATCCATTTAGTGATCTTTCGAATTTTTGTTGATCGTGTTTTTTTGTGCTGTAGTCTGTTGTAATTGTACGGAGTCCGTTATTTTCTCATATTGTATATTGTTGTATGTATCGTTTGTACGGTATTTGTCTTCACTGTAAAAACAATATTAACGATTAAAAAGCAACAGTAATCCTCGGAATCTCGAGGGAATAAAGATCGAAGTCAACTGCGAGACAGAGGGAAAAATAATCGGTGCTGCAAGAAGAGGTGGTGTCTGCGGATCGATGAAAATATCGTTGACAATCATATATGGTCGTTGGTTATGAAAAATTGACGGATTTATCCGAGAAAGTAGTTTCCAATATCGAATCGGAAATACCGTCGATAGGGAAGTTATCGGAAACCAATAAAAATGAAAAAAGATAAAGGAAAGCTTCGTTCGTTCGTGTTATCTCGTCACGAAGATAGTCAAACTGCCTTTTCGGATAGGGTTTGAATTTTTTTGTTCAATTTTCATTCTCTGGATGATCTAGCGGTGAACGGTGACGCTAAGGAAACGCTTTAAAAGTATACGTGGAAGCGAAAAGTAAAGGGAATAAAAACCATCTCGAGCAATCGAGTACAAGAGGTGACGTGTAAGAAATAAATATAGAAAAAAGGTACAAAAGAAATCGGAATAATGGCACAAAGAACACAAACGAATCAACGGAAGAAGCGGAAGCTCGGGATTTTTGTGACCGACGTTTACATTGGGACCGTGCACTATTAATATATGTATATGCCACTCGCGTGGTCCAATATTTAGAGCAGTGATAATTTCTAAACAGTCGATTAAGCATATTTGAATTGAAAACTGAAGGAAACACCGAGACGGCGTAGGCAGTTTCCGGTGAGCGTATTATTCCTATAGAAATGTCCAATGTCATGTCCAATGTTACATAACAATTTAATGTCATTAAATAAAATGGGCACAGTTTGGTTTTTTTTCTTTCATGTAATTAAACGTTTATGTCCTAGAGTAGAATAAAAGCTACCGATCCGTATATATAATATTTTAGTTGGCAACTGACAAGTTGCTAATGACTCATTAGAAATGACTTCAAGTCCTCTTCTAGAATCAAAGATATTCAGATAAATATTCAATTAAAAAATTAATAAAACAAGTCACATCGAACAACGTCGTCGTCATTAGGTCTCGTACAAATTTCTAATCCATATAAGCTAAATCGACTGATTGTGGTATCATTGAATTTGCCCACGGCGTATAAATAGGTACTAAGAGAGGTTGTCCTGATTTTCTTCAAAATAATAGCTTTACGCGAAATAAGCCGCAACAATAGCCTGCATTTACTGTATGATAAGGACTATTTGAATTAATCAAGAATGGTCAGTCGCAACTAACTTGTAAATGAATTCTTAGAGGGAATCGGACAATAAAGGGATATCTATACCGCATTCGCGAATACAGCCTGTATATATCGTTATAAATGATAAAATTACATTTAGCAAGTACAGCGGATGTATATCGTTATATATAATTTTGCAATATAATAGCCAAAGGGATACGCCTGAGCAGCCCAACGGGATAGTACAATGCGATTCGCTCCCACCGAATCGGTTTAGCAAGTGTATAAATTAAAACGAAAGAAACAATAAGAGCAGTAGAGACCGGAGAGTTAGAGATACGTAGCACCAAGGTCAGAGTTTGCTTTCACAATATCGAGTGTACGATCAGGAACGCAAGCTCTGAGAAGGCCAAGATAAGCGAGACAACCTCTCTCGTATCAAAGTTCACGTAGAGGGCAGGTTGGCTTGTCAAACGGATGCCAATGGATGCCCATGGTGCAGAGGATGAAAGGAGGTTGGACGAGCCTCCCAGCTACGTCAGGATAAGGTATAGATGGGTCTGACGAGGCGGTGGTTCTGGGATGGGTACCTGGACTGGGCAAGTCGCCGCTATGGTCTTGGTCTTGGTTTTGGTCGTTTTCTTGGTCCTCGTCATCGACGTCCTCGCCGTCGCCGAGCGATTTCGTATTTGACGTTGTGCGACGTTCTTTCGGGGCGTTCCGAGAACGTGGGACCTGGTGAAATCTGATCTCTCCGTCGCTGCTGTAGTCCGACGACAGGGACGGACTTGGACTTGTTCGGGTAGGACTTGGAGTTGGGGTCGGTGGGGCAGAAGCAGCGCACCAATGCGCGTGGTAGCACGAGTACATCGATGAAGAGTCGTTTGGCGTTCGGACGTCACAGGCGCCTTGGGAACTGGATGATGATTTCTTTTCAGAGATAGGAAGGTGATGGTTTTGGCTTTGGTTTTGATGATGGTGGTGGTGGTGGTGGTGATGATGGTTGTGGTGTTGATGACGTTGATGATGTTGCTGACCTAAGCAGATTGCCGGCTCTGGTTCAGACTCCTCCGAGTCCCTCCACTGCTTGTGATGATGATGCTCCTTGGTACTCTTGTGTGACGGTGTGACTGGGGTGTTTGGCGGGGTGTCTGGACCACCCCCTTCGGGGCTCGTGATATCCCCGTCCACTGACGTTTGACCTATCCATTACAGCCCAGTCCCAATCTTCTCGCGATCTTTCTTATACGTCTCACTCAACTATTATTGCCTCCTACGCAAATGCCTAACGACAACGCTGACGAAACTGAACCATAACGACTCGAGAGAAAGTCACAGAGAGATAGATAAAGATTAAAGAAGATAAAGTCAGAGAAAACAAAGGGGCGGACAATTAAGAATTCGGAGTATTTAATGTTAGGCGTCCTATGTTATCTTTTATTTATATTTAGGCAAGACTTGGATTGCTCACTCATTCTTTTTTCCAATTTTCACTATATTCTTTTTTAGTCTTATCGGCATACGGAACATCGATAGTAGAAAATTAATGCGACACAGACGAAGAAATAGTTTTTCATAATTATAAATTAATTTGTCTATAAAAATAAGAAAAGGCTCAACCAAATCACGCAGATATGTTTCAGTGGCAACGATCAGTTAATCGATGGAATTTTCTCGTTACACGTGCAAATCATCAAATACTCCGAAATTGCGATGAAAAATAATCAACAATTCATAAATAAACCATTAACGTGTAACTGAAGAAGACTCATAAGACTAATAGGAAGAAAACTGATAGTCGAGATAACTTAAGAGAGAAGAAACGAGCAAATATGCTGCGAATCAATAAATTAAGTATACGGTGCAACGCAAAATGGCCAATAACATTAAAAATAAATCAGTGGACAATAAAGAAACTAAGAGAAAATAAAAATCAAACGAAATACAATTCAATCAAATAAATAAAACCTATGCATTTATTAAATTGGAGCTTGGTGACCACAGTAACCCAAGCATCTCCTTGCGTCCTCCAATCATTGATATTTCGATATCTGATTATTTTTGTCTTTCATTATCTTTATTTTTTTTTCTGGTTTTCCGTTCATTTGTATTCACGCAATTCACGTGCAATCTCGATGTCCAGGTACAGTAGAGATTCTTGATCAATTTTGCGACGCGCCACGTTTTTGTAACGAACGCGCATAGTGTTACACAAAATAAAAACAAAAGAAAATGGCGTAAGCGCCATGTGTATTTCCGCCCGGGTGTTTCGTCGCGATATATAGAGGCGGTGCACGTGTATGAGCATTTATTAATCAAAACAATAAGAAGAGGTAGGGGAAGAGGGTTAATGTGGTCGAAATTAATGAAAGCAAGCAAAGCAACACCACATATACAAATTGTCCATTATATATAATAGTCAATTAAAATAATCATCAACCAAGGACAACAAGCACTCTACGTTACATGTAAATCTCATGGTACAACATAGTGTGCCTATATCACATATTGACTCGTTATAAACCGATATACTTTTTACTTCAGGCATACGGTTGACTGTTATTTTTATTCAGCACAGGAGGCGTGTTTGGCGGATTCTTGATTCGCTGTCAAGTATATATAACAAGATGATTTTGATAGCTGCTGTTTTCTAGATGAAGATGTATGTAACTGTAGCATACAGCTGAGCTCTGATTTGTGAATAGTTTCAGTTTTCTCACTGTTCTCCATGACGTAGTAAACGTATCAGTGATGTAAACCGAAATTTCTTATGCTTTTGAAATAGACGTATGTATCTGCCAGAAAGAATATATCGTTTTAAAATGAGTCGTAGTTGATTAGTACACACTATACTTGCAGTAATTACATATGTTATTATAAATCTGACAGCCGCAAGAATTTTGCCTGTTCATCTTCTGTAATTTGCCAATGAATATTATATTAATGCTTACATAAAATGGATTGTATTTGTTATTGACACTAACAGGCAAAATTATTGTTGTGATAATCCATTGCTATGTATCTCATGGGTTTTCGAGGAAATTATGGGTCTTAAATGGAACGTCTTGCATGTTGAACTCATTACCTCCGACGAAACGAATTGAAATCTCAATAAATTAACCAATACTTGAGGCTACCGAGAAAATAAAATCAATTTCAATTAGTGTGCATGTTTCGTGTTGTGTACAGTATTCATTGGTGCCATTACTATATGGTCGACCGATAATGCGAACATATAGAAACACAATACGCTTACACAGGGAATTGATATACCTGCTTGCAAGGGCCCAAAACATATGATCCTCTTTCGTGTGAGGGGAGGATCTAGATTACTACGGTATATAGTTTCAAATCTTATTTATGCATGAAGAATATTGTAGCAAAGAACTCATAGAGACTAGAACTAGATTTGATATCATGCGTAATCCTTGCTTTCACTTTGAACAAAGCTCAGGTAAAGCATAATGAATCTATGGGATTGCATCATTCATTCACTAAACTATTCTCATTATTTAATAAACTATGTATATTATTGGTTAATAGATGTTACTAATAAATATGGTAGAACTATTTAAAATAAATTTTGTTATGCTTTACATTGAATATTAATGTATGAAATTATGCAGTTTGTCAGTTAAACTTTTTTGGACCCCTGCCTACGTTAATCCATTAATATGATATTAAAACGGAGAAATACAAAGATATAATATGGAAAGAAAAATATACAAAGGAAATATACAAGATCTACTCACTGTTGTTGGCCATCAGGTTCTCGTGCAGCTTGTCTCTTTGATCTTCGAGAACCTCGCCCAAGTATGTAGCCACCTTGCGTGTTACTTGCTCAACGAATGTATCAAGTTTTCCAAGATCATCGGACAAACCTACAAGTTGATCCAGTGTTCCGACTTTAAGATCAGGAATATGGAACTTGTAGTTTGAAGATAAGGAGTTTTGCTTCGATGTAAGGTTGTTCATTGTCTCCCATGTTTGTTGGCAGGTCTTCTCGCCTGGTGCAGATATCAACCAATATTCCGTCATCTTGAAGAGCTCCTTTTACAATTGCTCCTCTGCTACTCCTACAATACACGCACAACTTAGAATTTTATCTATTAAATCACTATACATTGCAAGTGATACTGTTGTAAAGAAAAAAAATGCGACAGAAGAATCATAAGTTGACACAAATTTCTTTTATTACACAGAAACTTTGAACCATAGAAAACTTCAGTATTAATAGGGTTCCTAGAGACACAACCACCTGCCCTAACGAATTCAGTAAACACACAGTTATCTTTATATGTGGTGCATTTTAAATCGAAAGCACACTGAGAAACGGGCACAATACACCACAGATAATCTTCGCTAGCCCGAAAACCGCAAAGGGTATAAAACAACGTTGAGAAACGAGGAGACATAAGGGGGTGTGGCACTCGATCTCGTTCCTCGTGAAAGATTACGTAATTAAGCGCGCTTTCCACGTGACGTGGGTCGTAATACATGCATGGCGCGCGGAAGTAGCATTGCGATCAATATAGAAACGAATAAAGTACCGAGAGTAGCATAACATCAAGGTGCACAGAACCAGAATGGCCTTGAGTTGCAGCTAGCAGACGAGACGTTACGCTGCTAGACGACCATTCGTCTGTCCGGATGGCGCCTGGCGTCGAGACGCTCTCAGTAAAATCAATAGTATCAAGTATGGTAAAAGCGTCCAAGGATATGAACAACAGAGCAAACTATAATTTAACAACCACAGAAATCAGCTCGAAACCAATAAAAATTGTCGTAACCACTCGTGAGAAAAGTTGCGCATAAGAAGGGCAAGGATTGCTCCCAGTATTTGGGTTATCGTCCAAGTAGCTTGTGTTTTGGATTATCATGGAAAAACTATTTGCTATTATAATTATTGTGTTATTAATATATACCTGATTGCCTCGAGTCTCGCCGAAGTCCTCTCGACTCGGGAAATGATTGAATTTCTCGCGAAATTCGGTACGATCGCTTGTCTACTCGTTCGTCGCCGAAACCATTGTCTCACGTGATGGGGTGCTGCTGTCTCGCGACCCGCCCGACAACTAAACGAAACGAAACGAACAGCTGACTGCCACACCAACAGATTAGCCAACGCAGAAGTGATGAAAAGTATCTATTATGAACAGTATCAACGATACTTCGTTTATTTTTGCGAATAGAACTATAATATTTTAATTAATTGTTTCTTTACATGGAGTTTACAAATTTAACACAGTTTTCTACGTAACCTCGAAACAATAATTTCTTTACTTCACTGTAATGTTTTATGATTATGTACTTGATGTGAGGAATTTTTGATACCTTTATATTAAATTTTAACATTTAATCAGACCGAATTAATCTAATATTTTATATAGGAATTACTTTGATTATCTAGATTGTGAAAAATACTGTTACTTGGGACTTAAGTGTTGAAATTTAGGTGGGTTATATGTAAATAATTTAGAATTCATGTTATATGAGTTTGAAATTGTTGGTTTATGTTGCGCACCCTGCAACCGCACCCATTATGTACTGTACGCGAATTTTGCAGAGGGCAGCACATTCTGAAACGTTTGTTTGTAACAAATAGAAAGGAAAAAGATGGTTGTGGCGAACATGGAAGCTGAGCAAAATAAGGAAAGGGTTTTGCAACTTATTAAGGATAAGGATAAGATAGAGGCAGATTTGAGAGCATTGAGGGAAATATTAGATTCTGTACGTATTGGATGAATTCTGTGTTGTATGAAATCTTCATATAAGAATCGGATTAGTTATGTTTATTTCTGTCACTTACAGTGACTTGTAATTTTTGCTCAACATGGCTTGAGTTTTGCTCATAATTTCAGAATCATGTTGGTATGAACGATCCTCTGGTGGATAATGATGGATATCCTCGGCAAGATATAGATGTGTACCAAGTGAGACATACTCGCAATAGAATAATATGTATGTAATTAAAAGACCATCGGTACTCCGATATTACTTTGTAGAATCTTGACTAATCAAAGAACTTTTCAGATCTTCAAAATGATCACAAAGCATTAATGAAAAAAATAGAGGAGGGGCTTTATGAATTTCATTCGTATATGAGAGGACAGACGGACGACTCTATACCAGTAGCAACAAGCAGCTTGCAAGACACTGTACTGTTGGATCCATTTCTCAGAGTAAATTTAGTATTACCTGGTTCACCTGCTGAGATAGCGGTAAGTTTATCGTTATTAATACATTATTATCAAACGGCGTAAAAATAACTTGAAATAATGTTGAAATAAATTTTTACATTCCTTTAGGGTATTCAAATTGAGGATTTGATACTAGAGTTTGGCTCTGTTGATGCTCAGAATTTCAAATCATTAAAGGACATTGCAGATGTTGTAGAACACAGTCGATATAAATCTGTTATAGTGAAGATCAAACGCGGCATTAACACGGCGACCCTGAGTTTAATTCCACGTCCTTGGAGTGGAAAAGGTCTTCTTGGTTGCAATGTAGTTCCTGTGGAAAGTGTTGAAAGATAAAGTATATGTATAAATTTGTACTCTAAGCTGTACCTAACTATTTTCATGTTTGCATTAATATAAAAATAAACAAGATTTTCTTAAATGCATATAAAACATAATGTGTCTTATTCTATCTTGCAATTAACAGGTTTTAATAACTAATGGCATTGAAACATAATAGTGTTAATCTCTATCGTAAGTTTATACCTTCTTAAGTTATTCAAAAAATGCAAAGAAGTTAGTATAAAAGGCTTTGATCTTTTCCATTCGAAGTACACGCAAGAACAACCTGCAAGATGCAATATCTACTCACTGTAAGTTCAGATTTTCCTATTCTTTCAATAGAGTATTAATTTCAAATTATTTTTTAGGCAATAATTGGCACTACCATTGTTGGTATGTCATATTCATCAACTGTTGACTATTCCAACTCTGTTCCATACAATATTCTCTATACGGTTTATCCCTGGTATGAATCCGGAGCTGTGCTAGAAGTTTGGGCTAATGACGAATCCTCCAGCATTGACAAAAATCTTGCTACTATTATTCAAAACAATCAGGAAGGAACCACCGTTTTATATCCTGAAAAAACCAATATTCATAACGAAACGGCTCATTCAAATAACGCTAACGACGATCAAAGATTATCTCATAGTTTATTGTGGCCGGCAAATTACGTACGTTAAATGCAACAAAAAATAATTGATTACCGGTGGTAACTTAGCTTAAAGTAATCCTTTATTTTTTTATAGAGGAACTGGCCCAAAAAGTCAAACAATAATGAAGATTGAAAACTGCTCAATCTCGTGCACAACAAATAAACGACGAATTTGCGAACAATACAATTATATTCTATTATGCTTTATAGTGTTATAACGTGAAATAAAGGCAATAGATCCGTTAAAGAGTTCAATGATTTCTTTACATTTTTTATATTATTAGATCCTCAAAGTTACGGTTTTAGGCGATATCAAAAACTTGGCGCTAAATCGTAACGGTGGCTCCGGGAGTAGGATTTCGTGGTCAACTCCTCCATCGATAATGCATATCCCGTCGTAGCCGAGCTGAACGTGGTTAATTCGGATTTGAATACTTGATATCGTATTACGCAGTAATATCAGAGATGTAATAGCAGAGATGAATAGGGAGATTGCCAATGGGCCGATATTCTTGAAACCAATTTTATTTTGAAGTAAACGCGCCACCT
>JARQTI010000396.1:2042025-2073367 GCA_030142655.1 Trachelus tabidus | reverse complement strand
CAGGTGGCGCGTTTACTCCAAAATAAAATTGGTTTCAAGAATATCGGCCCATTGGCAATCTCCCTATTCATCTCTGTTACTATATTGAAAACTAATTAGCGGGAATCAGTAACCCTTGATTTCCTGATATCGAATCAAAGTTTATGAATATGTACTTGCTATTATACTTAAATTCAAATCGTATTCCCTCCAAATAGTTTCGACTTGAGTGAATCGATTTTTACCGGAAATTGATTATCAGCGCCATTCAAAAAACATAGCAATGCCGAATGGGCTAAGACCAGTTTGATCATGGCCGGTAATTATAAGAATTTTCTGAAGCTATTGGATTCTTGGCCAGTTGATAAGGCAAAAGTTCAAGGGTGAGCGTAAATTACAAGTATTTTATATCAATAAACAAATTTGTCTTTCTTAGTCATATCATAATTTCGAGATTATTCTGTTCTATAAAGTTTGTTTGGTTAGGTTGTTTTTAAGTCACTGTTTTATCGACATACTTCTGTTGACAATGGCGCCAACATATGAACCTATTTTCTAATCTTAATTTATGTTTTTACAGGGATTTGGGACTGCATCTTAGAGATCAAATAAAAATTGCTTTTTCGAAGGGTCCAATTAATTCTCCAGTTGATCAGGAAAAGTGTGATCGCTATTACGCAATTCTAAGTAGATTAGCATCAAACCAGTACGGACGATTGTACACTCGTACTTCAACATCGTCTGCAAGCGGCCTTACTGCAGAGCAGTGCACCTTAGCACTGTCACCAGAAGTCTTAAACTATTTTGCAGAGCAAGAACAAAATATCTTTAAGAGGATATTGAAAAAATTCCAGAATGGCACAACTTCTAAGAAGAATTTATAGTGGTGCCTTTTCAGAGTATATCAATTTTTTGAAAAGATTTCATACACAAAGTGTAAAATATAGTCAACAACTTAATGAACAACCAAAGGACAGACCTCATTTGCCAGTAATGGCTGAAGAGGTTCTCAAGTACATGGAACCATCTGCAGGTGAAACTTTTGTGGATATGACCTTTGGTGCTGGAGGACATGCAACGAAGCTTTTGGATTCTGCACAAGACATTAAAATCTTTGCATTAGATAGAGATCCAGTAGCTTACAACTATGCAAAGGGTCTAGCTGAAAAGTATCCAGATCAAATAGTACCGTTACTGGGAAGATTTTCGGAGTTACCAGAACTTTTAAAGAAACACAGAGTAAAAGCAAATTCTATTGATGGCTTCCTTTTTGACTTTGGTTGTTCATCCATGCAATTCGATATTGCTGAAAGAGGCTTCTCAATCTCTAAGAATGGTCCGTTGGATATGAGAATGGATGGATTTCGTTGCCCTGATCAACCGACTGCTGCCGACGTTTTAGCACGAGCTGATATCATTGACCTGGAGCGTATTCTCAAGATATATGGTGAAGAGAAACAATATAAAAAAATTGCCAGAGCCATTCATGATGCTAGATTTATGTTCAAAAGGCTAGATACCACTAGTGAACTCGCAGAGTTAGTTGATTCGGTTTTGCTAGAGGACTACAGAACAGATCAGTTAGGAAGATTTTCCCATAAAGCTACCAAAACCTTTCAGGCATTGAGAATTTTTGTAAATAATGAACTTAACGAGATCAATTATGGTGTTCTTATAGCTCAACAATATCTTAAAATCAGTGGTCGTCTCATTACTATATCCTTCCATTCTTTGGAGGATAGAATAATAAAGCGACACTTGACTGGTCACGTAACAGAAAATGTAGCTAATACACAGCCATTAAAATTTTCAAATTATGACAAATGTTTTAATGAAGAAGAAGTAGCTGTTGAGAGAGCTTCCCCTTGGATGATGTTACATAAGCATGTTCTGACTCCCTCTTTTGATGAAATCGATAATAATCCTCGATCGAGATCGGCAAAGTTTAGGGCTGCGATTAAAGTTAAATAAATATTTGTGTCATAAATAAAATAGTGCTGCTTTAATTTTTTTGACTTGTCTATTATTGCTTGAGAAATCCTAGACCTTAGTAGTAGTGATACGAAAGAAATTATTGTGTATTCTTTTAATTATAAATGTATTATAGCAATGTGGATAACAACTTCAGGTCTTAACAAGTACACAATAAAATTTTGACAGTACAAAAGAGTATAACAACGTGGACCTGATATAATCTGTATCATACATACATAAATCCAACATAGTGGTTGAATCTCAAAATTTGCAGAATACAAGTGCTTCATGTCTTGACATATTTAGAAAAGTCCTTCAATTTCATCTGTTTCACTGTTCCAATCCATATCGTAGATATTTGGCCTGGTAGCTAGTCCTGGCATTCTCATGATCTAATAAATTAAAATATTCAATCATTAGTTTTACGTTGATTTCAGTCTTTACAAGATTTGGATAATTTTTGAACACATAAATATTAATATCAATCACGAACCTCTCCAACCATTGGAACAACAAATCCAGCTCCTACTGATACAAAGATATCAGTAATATTCAGGGTGAATCCAGTTGGTGCACCTTTGATTGCTGGATCTCCCGTTAATGAGTTGGAAGTTTTAGCCATACAAAGTGGGAGTTTGTCATATCCTAATTTTGTATATTCGGCAATTTTTCCTTTGACCTACAATAAGAAATTTTGAAATAAAAATATTCCTATTTCTTATTTTGTTATATAAACCGACCTTGTCCGCGAGGACAACTTGTCCAGCGCCATACATTTCCTTGGCAATGATATTAATCTTCTCCTCAATGCTTGCGTTCACGTCATACAAGAATTTAAATTTATTTGGTTTATTTGTTGCAGCAATAATTGCATCTGCAAGTGCAGCTGCACCTTCACCGCCATCAGCCCAGTGAGTGCAAATGATTGCATCATCTGCACCACTTGCAATGGCAGCTTCCTTGACAAGTTCCAATTCCGCCTGAGTGTCCGTACTGTAAATAAAAAAAGTATTAAAAATTTTGCAAAATTATTAAAAAATACATTTCAATAAAAGCTTTGCTAACGCGTGACTGTTGATAGCGACTACTACAGGAACTCCAAATTTGTTGCCATTGCTAATATGTTTTTGAAGATTTGGCAGACCCTTGCGAACCAGCTCAAGATTCTCCTCTACGTATTCTTTTTTAAGGACCGCGCCAGGTGTCACTGGAGGACCACCTCCATGCATCTTAAGAGCTCTGACCGTTGTTACCAGGACGACAGCATTGGGAACGTGACCGGATGTGCGACACTTTATGTTAAAGAACTTCTCCATGCCGATGTCGGAACCAAATCCAGCTTCCGTTATAACGAAGCCGTCAGGACCAACGAGTTTAAGGGCAATAGCGTCGGCGATGATGGATGAGCAACCATGGGCGATATTTGCAAAAGGTCCAGCATGTACCAGTACCGGGGTACCTTCCAAAGATTGCATTAGTGTTGGATCGATAGCATCTTTCAGAAGAACAGCCATGGCCCCAGTCATACCCTGGGAAAATAAAATCGAATTCCCTTTATAAATCAATTCCAGTTTGACAACTTTGTTGAAAAAATTTGAATCGCAAAACTCACAAAATCTTCAGCAGTGAGTGGAGTTCCAGATTTACTGAAAGCAACGACCATATTTCCTAGTCTTTGCTTCATATCTTCAACATTAGTAGCCAGAGCCAGAATCGCCATTATTTCTGAACCCACGGAAATGCAGAAGGAAGTTTCTCTGGTGTGTCCCTTTTCCGTTGGACTTTGGCCAATAGTGATTTTACGTAGGAAACGATCGTTTATATCAACGACTGAAATTAGTAATGAATTTGAATAAATCCTCCCTTTCGGAATCAGAAATCTTTGAACTACTGTTTAAGATATATTACCTCTGGTCACGGTAATATTTTCAGGATCAATGTCCAATCTGACAAATTTACTCTGTTCTTCCGGCGTCAACAAATTTGGATCAGTTTTGTCAATCCCAAGTTTTTGTAGCCTTTTTATCTGAATTTTGGAAAACTTTCTCACACCCTTGACAGTTGGCACCAGTCTTTCATAAAGGGCCTTATCCGTTTGTGTCGATTCATGAAAATATCTAGCATCTATTTGAGCGGCAAGAAGATTATTAGCTGCACTGACTGCATGAATATCTCCAGTGAGATGAAGATTAAACTCCTCCATAGGAATAACCTGTAAGACACAATTCACTATTATCTTTTATCAAACACACTTACTATGCGTTAATTAGATTTAATTGATGTATATAATTACCTGGGAATAACCACCACCAGCAGCGCCACCTTTGACACCAAAAGTTGGACCCTGACTGGGCTGCCTCAAAGTAGCAAAAGAATTTTTTCCACGAAGACCTGACAAAGCTTGAACTAACCCAAGTGTAGTCGTACTCTTTCCTTCGCCCAAAGGCGTAGGTGTAATTCCAACAACAACAACAAATTTTCCATTTGACTGATTCTTCAATCTTTTCAGAATATTCAGACTGACTTTCGCTTTCTTGCTGCCGTACGGACTGAACTCACTTGGGGAAAGACCAATTTCTTCTGCCAAACTAGCAATTTGCTTGGGTTCCTGACTCCTTGAGATTTCTATGTCGCTTGGAACAGGCTTCTGCTTGTTCAGTGGCAAAATTCGCAAATTCCATTTACAATTTATCAATCTTTCAGCTGCTCGTTGTGCCGAGATTACTGTGTTCTTCATCAACATAGCTACTGTCATTGGACCAACTCCCCCAGGAACTGGTGTAATGTACGAAGCTACTTTGACAGCTTCGTCGTAGTCCACATCGCCTACTAAGCGCTGACCCGATTTCTTTGTAGCGTCTGCACAAAGCATAATACATAATAACTTTAGTCTATGGGTGACGTGCGATGTACTGGCCAATACGTGGTATTCGACATAGGATATATTATGTCTTGTGTTCTGTAACGTGAGACGGTCATTACAATACCTTTATAAGAAGTTGTATTACTGTGAGTATCGCTTAAAAAAATTACACAACTTCCAGAAAAAAATGAGTTTACCTGGTATAGAATTGATGCCGCAGTCAATAACGACTGCACCGGGTTTGATCCAGGAACCTTTGACGAGTTGAGGCTGTCCGATACCAACAACTAAAATGTCTGCTTGAGATACCTGAAATTATCATTATTATTAAGAAAAACGTGTAAAATAATTTTTCTTAAGCCTTCTGGTTTTTTTTTATTTGCATTATTTTGTTGGTGAAGTACTTACCACTTTTGCTAAATCTTTAGTTTTTGAGTGACAAACTGTAACTGTTGCGTTATTCCATTTCAATAATTCAGATACTGGTGTACCGACGATTTTACTTCTACCCAGAACGACACTGTTAGCACCTGCGATTGGAACTCCGCTCCTGAAATTGATAATTTTAGTCATTTCATTTGTTTAGTCACTTAATCTCCATGGAAATGTAGGAAATATTATTGCATGTACTTTTTAATAAGTTCAATGCAACCGTTTGGTGTACAGGGTAAAAATCCGGTCATATCGCCAATGGCGACTCTTCCTTCATTGATGGTATTAAGTCTGAAAAATAGAAAAAAAAAACGTTAAACATGATACAAGAAAGATTAAGAAATTTTACTTTCTTTATTAACAAACAGTGTATTCTATATTTATAATCATAATCGAGCAACATTATGTATGTATTTAAAAAACAAAGGTCATCCTGATTAAATTGGTATCAATATTTATCAGTTTTGTAATTAATAATCTCGACTTGAAATTGCTCAATTCGTATAATCGAATACGTAAATAAGTTGGGTCAATAGAAAATATTCTGTTATTGTAAAAATAATTTTTTTTTCATATGACTTACCCATCGACATCTTTGTCGGGTGATACTGTATCTGTGATGAGATGAGAATTTATTGGATTTACACTATCCAATGGCATCTGAACAATGATTCCGTGCACATTGGGATCGTTATTTAATTTGTATAATTTATTGAGAAGTTCCGTTTCTGTTATCGTATTTGGGAGTTTAACGTGCTCTGCCTTGATTCCTATTTCACTGGCTGCTTTAATCTTCATTCTAATATAGACATTGGAATCTTCGCGGCCACCGACCTGAACAATTGCCAGACCCGGTGAAAAATCCGTCAGTTTTGACTTCAGGACAGCTACATCCTTGGTTAAGGATTCGCGAATTTCCCTGAAATTAAATGAAACTTTCGTTATTCGTTTTCAAAATTCGCGCCTTTGCTATAAATCGGAGAGTTATATAACAATAAATACATATTTATTGTGCTATATAAACAAATGGAGTGCAAGTAATTATGTAAAATTATTATCAGTCTTATAAGAAGTTATGAAATGAACTAATAATATTGTTATTGAAACGTTTGAACACATGATTCTGATTCGTTAACGATACCGTGTAGCAACAGGTTTCTGCGGACTGTAACTCGAGGTCATATAAGTAAATAAGAACGTTAATCATTTCATTAAAATATGGAACACATGAAATGTTTTTCAATTAACAAAAAATTCTTTCCATAATATACCATAAACACATTTATCACATATTCCACAATGAAGTTATTCAATTAAATCAGAATTTTTTCAAATTCATATTGATTCAAAACAGCATCAAAAACAATTTTCGAATTTAAAACAAATCTAAAGATTCAATAAAGTCAGGTATTATAATTAATCAGTCTATCTTTGCCGTCTTCGACACAAACGTTTAATTAATTAATTAATACATTCAAATTATATAAACTTACTTGGCCAGTTCCGTGCCGGACAGCACAACACCTCGTATGTCCGTCGCCATGCTTCTGTGTAATATTCTGTGAAAAATCAAAATAAACGACCGATTACTAGACAAGTAGCAACAAATCTACAAGAATACATTAAACTTATACTTGGTATAAAATATCATACATAATATTAGTTTCTCGAGATTGTCAGACACTAATCACGAGACGGATGAGGTTAGAATAAACGGAGTCACAGTAGACTGACGGTTTTCAAGCGGTTCCTCGCTTCGTAATACTTATCGTCCCTCCATTTCACAAGTCCTATGTTACAGACACTAACGCAACAACCTACACACAGTCTTCACACTTTTACATTTCTTTGTAGGATCAGTGGCTCTCAACTGGATGGTTTGTACAGTAAAATTAATTTTAATTAGACTTGATAAACCGGCTTAGAAATTATACAACAATGTGAAAGGCGATTGACTGAATTAAAACTACAGTAATATTTAAGTATTTATCAATAGAATTATCGTATAAATAATAGGCAGTTTGACAATGAACATAACAGTAAGATACTTTAATAAGATTTTGACAATTATATTGATTTTAATAATAATCGTTGTATCTTTTTAGATAAGTTAGAATCTTACGTGACTACTTTTAGTAGGCTCTTCATATGTGACCGGCTGGTTTGAAAAGTTATGAGATACTGATAGTTTCATACTGTTTTTGTCTACTAATGTCTAGAATACAGATTAAAGAATGCAGAGCGTTGTGGGGGTCAAAATTATCTTTATGTTTAATCTTCATGTGACTGCTGCCCTCGTATTGAGAAACTCTGCTCGATAAACTCTGACACTTTTGAAGGTGATCTTAAGGCGCTATAATATTAAAATTCGTTAGACCTAATTCCTAGTACTGTGTTCAATTGATTTTACATGACAATCGGTATAGCTCTGCTATAATTGGTAATGATCGGTGTGGCCGTTATAATTTTTTTAAATTAAATGTAATACTTAAGAGCAAAGTGGACGAGAATATCTTCAATGATTTTAGTACGCTTTCGATGCGAGTGTTTTATGAAAAATTTTTATTTTTATTACTGGGCTTGACAGGAAGCCGATTTTCCGGCTATACGTCGGTTCCTACAATTTTACTTTTTAATATATATCAAAGTTTTTGGTCAAAAATAGTTAAGTTCATAAAGAAATTTCCCCGTCCTCTAAAGATTAATAAACAGGGTGTGTTTATCAAGTGTAATAATGCATTGCCATCACTGTTTGCTAGTTTCTGTCTAATTGACCAGCGGTCATTGCTCAACATGATATACGTCAATGTTGTCTCTTGCAAAATGATGGCTTATCTTGTCCCAGAGGGATCTTTTCGTAGCGATTAATCAATTGCTAAATTGACACATTACTTGCTAGTTAATAACATTTCTCTGAAATTGAAGACATTAATATCTTGAATTTCGTTTAAGAGAATTATTTGTCATATCGGTCGTATTATTATAACAGAAAATATTTAGCAGATAAAAATTGACTCATTCTATGCAGCTTGAACTAGTTTTGAGAAAGTATTGATAACTTTCTTCTTATTAAAATCTAATTGAATATCTTTTATTCAAAACAAATATAATTGAAAATATTTTGTCAATTTTTTATCGATAATAGTAAAACGTCAGACTGTTTGCTATGAATCAGTTTGGCGATGGAATCATCCTAGCGTCTACTTCTATGTCATTGGATCTTGTTACAGTGTCAATTAAAAAAGTGAATAGACAATCATATGATTTTTTTTATGTCAAACTTATCTGCGACTGAAATATATCAGGATCGTAGGATGGACGTACTTAAGGTCGCTTTTCAATTAAGTAAATTTGCAGTGGCTCGAAGTTGGTGGTGCGGCTGCTGAGCAGCTGGTAAGCAACTCTCCCTCCTAAACTTCGACGTAAACTCAACAAAAACAGTTCACTTCCTCTCATTCCGGTCCTGTTCCAAGCAGCAAGGTATTCCCGATAGCCCTGCGTCCAGCCTAATTTACTGGCTGGTCTGCTGAGAACAGCC
The DNA here is from genome assembly GCA_030142655.1 of Trachelus tabidus. Lineage (NCBI taxonomy): Eukaryota > Metazoa > Arthropoda > Insecta > Hymenoptera > Cephidae > Trachelus > Trachelus tabidus. The sequence continues at coordinate 2,064,581 of JARQTI010000396.1, read as the reverse complement.
CAGGACAGCTCGCAAAAACTGGTTTCAGTCTTGACCAGGAGGAGAATTAATCTCGTCATTAGAAATCTTAAGACGGTAACTGAAAAGGGTCGTCTCGGTGCTTCTGCATCAAAGAAGTTTTATTGAATACTTGAAAAAAAAAATTTATATTGAAGTAAATAATTGAAAAACGTAAAATTTTGTAGATCCTAGATATCAGTAGGATATTATTTAGAAATAAATATAAATAATATTAGAAAACAAATTTCTTTTCTCTCTCTGATTGGAGAACTGTGATTAGATTATGGTTTTTGTGAGTAATAACACAAACAATCACTAGATGGCAGTGCAGTCGCTGAAGATTACTAAGATTAAGGAAAAATCCTTTCCTTCTGGCATTTCCACTGAAGTTTTCGGCAGTTCCATAAAGACGCCAGTACGGCAAAGCGAACCTGCCAAGAAGATGGCTTCACAGTGGCTTTGTGATTCTCAGCGGAACTAATCCAACCTGGGCACCCTGGTGTCTCATGGGGCAAGTTTATGTCCTACTCGAAGCTTCTCAGACTGCGCAGTCCCAGCGGCCCCTTCGCCAGACTTTAATTACGCCTTATCTTCGGCACCGCTGGGATCCGGGCTCTCGATTGTACGAAATGAGTACGAGCCCTTAGGATCGCGAGATTCTCCCTTTAGACATCCCTCCTTCATATCTCCCTCTCCCTTTCCACCGCACTTTCCCATGGAATTTACATCTGGTTCATGGGTTCCCTCTGATAAGCTCCGTCTTATTAATTAGTACTTGGGAAATCTGGATCGCGGTTCTCTTGATTTTTTTACTTTTCAAAACTGAGAAGAAATAATGAATTCCTATGCCGTATATCCAGGACGGAATAATACACAAATTATATATATATATATATATATAAAATATTATGGCGTGTGGAAAATTGTATATTGGATGTCAATGCCAATCCTAATGGAATTGGGGATGGTGATACCGATGGTCTTGTGAAAATTGATGGATCGAGACGGCAACCAGTACGCGTAACACTAAGGTATTGGGACGGCATCCTTTACGGCCTTCCCCGAACCACGCGAGATCCCCCAAGACCACTTTCATCAGTGTTCCGCAGTCCCTGGACTTGTCTGCCTTCTCCCTGTCGTCGTCTCTCTCCCACTTTCAGAATCCCTAGTCTCCTCCTCGAGGAGCAACTCAATCTCAATTCGCAAGTCTTGCCAGGCCGCCCGCGGCAATCTTACGTGCAATCGATATTACCCGCTTCTCTTCGTTCCGTAACCCACGTCCTCTTCGAATATCTTTCGGCTGTATTTCTCACCTGGTGAAGGATTCGAGTCCCTCTAGACGATAAAAACAGTTACAGTGGAACTTCGACAACTCGAATTTCAAGGGAAACGAAATATGCTTCGAGTTATCGTACTTTCGACCTATCATCGATTTTTGGTTATAGAGGTGAAGCATTAGAAAATTCGAAGATTCATAGTTTTAGAGATTTTTGACGAAGTCCTACTCTTTCAATACATAACAAGATGATAAATATAGAGACAATACATAACTGATATAGTATGGAAATTCTTATGACCCAATTTATTTAATTAACCGTCCGTCGAATTTTGTTTGAGTTTTCAATTAATTATGGAATATTAAACCAGTAAAAAATGTAATAAAATTAATTTGTTCGCATTCAATTCAACTTATTCTCATTGCTATAGCCAAGTCTGATGCTATTCCAAAGCTTGGCTTAGGATAGCCTAACTTCTCAGCCCACCTCTCTTACTTCCACACTAATATAGCCATGACTAGGTTCTTGGGGTGTGCATGGGGTGAATGTAGGGTTGAATGAGGGAAGGGGGGGAGGTTTTGCGAGTTTGTAGCTTCGTCGCGGGGTACCTACCGATTCCAACTTCTCCGGATAGTTAAGCTTAAGGGGTCTACGGAGGAACTAGCCTTGGGCTGACTAGGAGTCAGCAAGGTTGCAAGGGTGAACGGATGAAAGGGGTAAAGAGGACGTAACGTTCGAAGGGTGGAAAAGGGGTGTCGATCTCTAGGAGTAACGTAACTTGGACCACAAATTCCTTTATCGGTTACAGGAATATGCATTCCCCCATGCTTACTAAGGGTACATGCCAGAATTCACTGGAGCCTATACAGTATCCATAGGGAACTTTCCAAGTCCGTTAAGATCTTTATGCTTGGTAGTCTAATTGAATACTTGATCAGAATTTAATATCAGATATTTTTCTCTCTCTCTCTCTCTCTCTCTCTCTCTCTCTCTCTCTCTCTCCCCCCTCTCTCCCTCTCTATCTCTATATATATATATATATATATATATATATAAATTCAATAATGATCCGTTTATATTTTGGACCCACCATACCCGTTCGACACATTAAATGCAAAGTATCTGATATTCAAATGTTATAGCAGTTCGCTTAAGCTTGGATGCCACTTGTAAAGTGTAAACTACCATAGTCGTAAAGCAGGCATTACAACGCTCTACATTTAGCACCCTCCATAAACATTTACATTATATTATGAAAACTATGTGCTGCCAACCACGTGATCCTGCTGCTCCTCGAGGAAATATCGTTCATACGGACTGGCTCTTAGAAATGAAATTTGGATAAGAATTAATTTTTTTAAATCTCAGTATGCATGGCATGGTTGAAAGACATTATTTTCAGGTCGCTATTAGGACTCGGCGGGCCCTTGTCATATATTCTAGGGTTAATCATGTTGAATTTACTTTTAGGGTAAAAAAATTATTTTTGTCTTTGAAATACTTCTGGAATCGAGTTTAACGTGTGAGACAGACATTTTAAAGGAAATGAGATGGATGGTCCATCTTCTGGGTACAAAGTCCACTCGAGAGTGGATCGTGATAGGGAGCCAAGTGGCAAGTGGTCATTTTCAATCAGCGATCTCTTCGCGACGGCTAATCGAAATTAATAGCTACGGCAGCCACTCCTCCGCATCTAGACGATATCTCGAAGAGGCTCCGGCAGGAGGAAGGAAGCACAGAGAACTTCAGATTGGATACTGGCAATAAATAGATGATTGAAGCTGGCTTGGACCCGCGACGGAAGGGATATGAAATTAATATAACTCTATCTTCGTACCGCCTCCTAGATCCTTCTCGATCCTTCTTCATCGTATTGCCTGATTATATGGCATCCTCGGTATCCTTCGACTGCTCGTCCGGAAAGACCCTGCGATGCGAATATCAAGGAAATTGGAGAAGCATTTCTGAATATGTATTAAGAACGCTTCGATGAATCGCAATTCGCTATTCGCCATAACGCTGATCCTCTTATTAATTAGATATTTATGACTAAAGATTGAAATTTTAATATGAATTTTTCGAATTTCTGGTTACATTCTTTTACTGACGTTTAAAAAATCAGCGGGATGTTTCTTTCATGATTTGATCCTCAGGAAGTTCGGTCTCTAGGGATAAGTTTATTTTGAGGTTAGAAATTTTTTTTTATAGAATTTATGTCATTCGTGTAGTGGATACTCTGATTTGAATGATTTCAGTCACTCTCCATGCATTGCTAATGAAATTCCTTCCATAGCCATTTGCATTAAACGATACGAAGGTTGTTCATTCATGTCAGTATTTCGAGTTGGATAAGAATTGTCCATTGGATAGAAAATAAATTCTTACAAATTGTCATTATTGATTCCATCGATAGGACAACTTTATAATATCATTTTGTATATTACTAAATTCAAAAAAATATTTGCAAGCAATGTTAATATTATTTTTGTTCATTGTCAACTCATTCGTGTGTCTACTACGAGAGTCAATTATTCAGCGTCACCGAGCACTACGTTTAGTTTTGGGAAAGTTTCGTCTTTTCCGTAGAAGCGACGTAAAATCCCTGGCTAGTCCGCATTTAATGGCGGACATTTTGAAAGTTTTGGAAAAGCTCCGAGTTCGTTTTACGATAAATTTTGTTAAATGTTCAAGGGTGAATTAGTCGAGAAACTCCGTACACCGATTGGCTCAGCGATTGGATCGTTCTCTTTTGGGGTTGGGTCAATAGTTTGAAGTTTCGTCGACCCTAACTGCTCTTCGGGTGGGGAGAAGAAAGATAACTTTATGCCAGGAGAGGGTAAGACGCGACGAGATACTAGGGGTTGATTGGGTCGGCTGTTGGGTAGTTGGGTACAAGTATAGGCGCTATAGCTATAGCATAGACCAATGGAGCCATTGAGTCATATAGAGGGTGAGACCCATCACATCATAGCTTTCCAAGTCGCAGAAGAGAATTCAGTGGCTTCGCCTATGATGAAAGCGAAATTACCGGATGCAAAAATATTTTAGACTAAATGCAATTCCGAAGGGTCCGAGGATCGCAGGACCTTCGTAACTAAACGGTCCTACGGACGCTTGTTGAAACTCTCGTACATCTTAGGAGTAAAATGCTAAGGGCTGTAAAAGGTCCTTTGGCATTCTTTCGTCATCGGTGAAAATTATTAAAGAAATTTGAATGGAATTTAATTGTTTTTATTTGCTAACCTTTATATGCGTATAATTGTCAATAATACTTGACAGGACCGATATTTTGGAATTTTTGAAATTTCGTATCATAATTGATATCGAGTGAATATCATTGAGTGGGGTGCGAGTGTGGCTAAGTATTTTTGTGATGATTACTAGAATTTTTTTAACAATTTCTTTTTCATCTGCATTTTTGGAATTGTCGATAGGACAAAAGTGAGTCTTGGTGTAATTTACTTTTTTCTTCTCTCTGTGGAATTTTTGAAAAAATTTCGCGGACCGCAGCGAAGTGCAGGGTGCGTGTGAGTGCATCGGTCACGCATGCACTCGATTGATCGCCAATGCTAGCAAACCACCCCTGGTGCTCTTCAGTTTTTCACGGCCGACTAAGGCTGAAACTCTGCCGAACTGTTCGCTGCGTAACTCTCATCATAAATGAAAATTTATTTTGGGACGTGTTAGCGCGTTGTCCTTTATTATGTATAACCTCAGTAGACTGTCCAAAAAAAAAGTTCATAAAATTCGACAAGACATTTTGAAACAGAGTGACAAATTTTGTACCTTATTCACGGTTTCTCAAAATCATTCCTGAATTCTTATAAATGGACGACCCTTGAAACACCGGAAACTACACAAAAAACCAGGTGAGCCGTATTAAAAAAAATTGTTTAAATCTAGTATCGACAAGTGTTCCATATCCAAACAATTTGTTCTTATCATTAATAAAATTATTTGAAATTTAACAAAAACTTGGATGAATTCAATGAAAAATTTATTCAGACATGTCCAGCGTATTCAACAATTTTGCTAACCAATTACGAATCTCTGATAATTGACTGATTACGAAATAACAAGATCGAATAAAACAGTCCTAAGAGACCTAATAACGTTATGAGAGAAAATCAAGTAAATTCTCAAAATGACCACCCGCACGGTTGTATCGGTGAAAACAAATTGGCGCGTCTCCAAACTACGTGAACCAATGCCTGATATCTACCAATGACGTATTCTTATATGAGCCATGCATCATTAGGAAAATCACTCCCCTACTATAAATTTTCCAGAGCTAAACAAACGCTTCTACTTAGGAGCATGAACGTTGAATCAGAAGCAGCGTCAATCACGGTCAAGAGGGGTTGCCAATTGAGCTCGAGGTTGAGTGCGGGGATGAAAATGAGGTTGTGGACGAGGTGAAGTCTCCTATTAGAAAGGTGGAAAGGATTTGATGAAGCATTTCAGTACCAATGACTATATGGCACGTATTACAGAAGAGCCAAAAATAACCTCAATCTAGGCTCTACGGCAAGACGAAGGTCTGCCACATAAAAAAAAAGAATATTACGTTACATCTATAATCATTATATATTATTTATTGAAATAAAAATGCATATATACAAATATAGGTTCCTCGAAAGAAATACCAAAAAGCAGGTTTTTTATGTATAATAATAATAATAATTTTGATGTACACATACACAGAATTATAAGAAAGGCCAATAGGGAGCTTTTGATTCAGCATAATAGTGATTTTGATAGTAAATTCTAAATATGGTATCCATGGTTGCTGCGTGGAGATCTAACATGGGAGAAGAATGGGTTTGGCCGAAATTCGAATTCCCTGTAGGAGGACAATGAGTTGAGGGTTCAGGGCTAAGGGCTCGTGGGGTTCGCATCTTAGATAGCATCGACAGAGGGGGAGGAGCGGGTAAGGGGAGGGGTTTCATGGTGGGGAACTCGATTTCTCCCTCATCCATTTGCAACCCTCATTGAGCACAGCATCCCTCGAGCTCGACAAAGCTCCATCTTAACAGCCATATTGAGTTCAGATTCGTATAACGAATTCCGAAGTTTTTTTTACAATTCGAATTAGTATTTTATTTTACTTTATATTAACGAATCGTTTTGCAAATATCTTTATGCTTCTTAGTATCCTATGAAATCGTGATACAGGAGTCAGGATCTTTTAATAGAGAAATTGTCAGGATCCCTGGGATTCTCTTGGTAGTTCCAATACATGATGAAATCAAAGTTTTTCGGAAGTCTTCTAAATCATGAAACGATACTTGCTGTCTTCATTCACTCTCTTTCTCTCACTCTCTCTCGTGAACGTGATCACTCCTAGCGATGTGAAACGCTACGAGTCGCGTCTGTCAGGAGTAGGCCTCTTCTACCAATCACGGAATAACCTTAGTTACTTTGCAGGAGAGAGATAGAATATGTATATACACACACGCATAAAGAAAAGGCAGAAAGAGAGAGAAAGATAGAGAGAGACAGAGAGGAGGAAGAGTGACCAGAGTAGTCCGAGTTTCTCCGGTAGTGCGAAGCTATACCCAAAGTATGAAACTCTCGGCTCCTAGGAGAGTCCTGGGTAATCACCGAACTTCGCTGTTCCCTTAGGAACATCTCCAGCGCCCCCACTCTCTTGGCCAGATCCCAGCCTCTCCTTAACCAACAAATTCGCTCATGCTCCTGAAGGAGAACCGATATAACTTTACTCCTGGGGGTGTAGTAGAACTTCTCACAGCAGCCCCTACACAGTGAGCAGTCATCCCTTTCGTGCAGACTAAGAACCTTGCCCGATTCGTGTTTTCTTAGGAACCTGTTAACTCTTTCTTTTTAATGGCGTCTTGTTGATGGTTCAGAAAAGAAACATGGCCGACTGAGAAAGCAGTTCTTATAGAGATTTGATAAGGCAGGGAGGATCTCGTGACTGTTATCAGGTCAATCCGTCGTGGCACGACCGTTTCCTTCAAGGACAATAAGGTTGCTCGATGGACACAGCCATCATGACAATGCTGGCTTATTATCTGGGACAAAAGCGTTGATCTACTCGAGGGTGAGAGCATCTATTCCGCTGAAGACGCTACCAAAACCTAAGCCTACTAATGGATTCCTTCAAGAGCAGCTGTCGCCTCAAGATTGACTGAGTCTAGCTGAATTAATCGACGTGTCTTCCACAGTTGACTGAGTAAACACGGGACTTTGACTTTCTTGGTATACAGGGTGGGGCAAAAATCGTGGTATAATCGAAAAGTAGGGATCCCTTATAGAAAAGCCAATCGAAATTAAGGAATACATTTTTTTTACGAGGTTTCAATTAAAATAAAATAAACTTTAAATAATAATATTGTATGCTTGCACCTGACTAAAGACTGATTTACGAAGCTATTTCTTTCCATATCTATATATAATAATACAATCATATAAAACGGTTTAAAATAATATAACGGATAGTCCAATTTTGGAAACGATTTATTTTGCTGAAAATCTCGGCATCATTGTTGTATACAAAGTTGTGTTTGTTAAATGAAAGAATCGTGAACTTTATCTAAGGCGCTCTGAACCTTCAAATTTTCAAGCGTTTGGATGACGTCACATTGTATATGAATACGAAAAAGAACCGTGTGTAAAACGATTTTCCTTAAATCAATTACTAGTCGAGTACAAGCGTGTCCGATAGATTTTTAAAGTCGATTTTCTTAAAAAAGATTATATATAGCTTTGGTTGTGATTATGAGATTTTTTCGAAATTATACGGTACGATGGAGTTTTTTTTAGATTTTTCGAATAAATTTTTGCAGTTCGATTTACGAGAGTTGAAATTGAGAATTTGTAGATAATATCGATGGAAGACTAGTTTCAATTGTTTTAACCGGTTTAAGGGATGATTTTCTAATGTTTATTTGATTGTGCTTACTAGTAGTAGTATATGCAGCGTTATAGTATTCACATTGTCCGTTGTTTAATCAAGATGAAGAGCATCCATCGCGCTCCTAAGAGATGGCGTACACTGCCATTTTGATGTCTCGCAGGAATAGGGGTGAATTATTGATCGTAACTACCCCTAGACTCGCCAGAGCCACCTACGCAGGATACTCTTAACTCCGTGCCCAGTAGGGATGGTTGACGATAAGGGTAGTTTTGCCTTAAGTAACGACGTGGAAGTAAGTGCCGGTACAGTAGTATTCCACCCTTAATAATTATCCGTAAAATTCATCCCTTATGACTTTCTTATCCAAAGGGGAGCTAACCTCTTTCTCTCAGAAAATTAAATGAAAAATTAATCCTTTAATTTGTTTGACTTCGCGTGTCTGATATTTCATCCCTTACAAAACCTCTCTTAAAAAGAACAGTTCAAATAAACTATTAGAAATTCAGTCACTTACCATTACTTGCGCTTGATGCAAATTTCTCACGGGTACTGACTAACGTCCAGTTTCCTCGCCACCAGGATGTAGACTAATCTCTACACGAGCGTCGCGACGTCGACGAGACGGGCGGAGAGGCGGTGGAAACATTAAAAGAATGGAACAAAAAAATGTCATAAACCAGTTCTACCACTTTCGCGTGAACTGGGGGTAGTTCGGCATTTTCGTTGAGCTGCTGGACATCAGACTTGTCTCTCAGCATCCTGATGGTCCAGTAACTGGACAATGATGACCGGTAGTGAAACTGGACATCGCGCGAGATGACCAACCGGTTCAACCGGCAGATGCAAAAGTGCTGGACCGCTCAGTTGCCAACGTCGCAGCTGCCCTGTTCGAATTCTGAAGAAGGGTGCAGGACTCGTCTCCACTCATAAATAAATCCAGCACAAATCACATTGATAGCACAATTTATGATTTTGATAAATTAAAAAAAGTACCAACCAAGTGATGAAGAATTTAAAAAAAAATCCAATTAGTTAAATCATCTTAAAGATATACAGGACTTATAGGTACGATAAACAATATACATTTCATGTAACATATTTTTAAAATATTTATCCAACGATTTTTCCTACTTTTGTAGCAATTTTTTCATAATAACATACACATACATTACAAATCGAATAATTGTGGAATTTCACTGTAGCGCCATGGACATTATAAGCATTTAATTTACGTGCCTATAAATTTATGTGTAATAGGGTAAATCGATTAAGGGTTACATATGGTAAGTCAATATTTTAATTTTAATTATACTAATTCACAAGACGTTTTCAAAGCCAACTGAAAAAAAGCATCCCTCATTTATTTCCCGTTGCGGCGTGACGTTTTTCCGTTTCCAGTTGTACCATAGAATACTTACTACGCTAATGGGGAAGATGCCACGTAGTGTGCGCTAATTAAAAATATGTCCCCTAATTAATCCAGAATAAAAGAACAGTAAGGGGTGAGGAAAGGAGAGGTCCGTAAACAATTAGTAGACCGCAAGCCGGTCGTAGGTCGTAGGTAGACGTTAGAGGTTGTTGCAACGCGTGGGCGGATGCTAATACGATGCAATAAAAAATTAAACTTGCCGCTGGTATAATCCAGCCAAATAAACTTGGTAAATAAATAATTAAATAATTAACGCGAGCTCGTGTGAGCTATCATCGCCTCTTCTTCGTATTTGTATTAATATGTATACAAGCCGTGTGCGGTGATATGTGCATGTGTTTGCGCGTCAGGAAAAGAAGGGAGGTGCGAGAGGTAAGCGTGAAAGAATAATTTTTGACCAAAGCATCATCCTACGCATCATACAAAACGTGGTCAATGGCACTGCAGTATCATATACCTACAAATTTTGGGTAAAGAGTTAAAAACGTGAGGCTCTTTGCAAGCAGGGATCCTCAATATTTTATTTTTTTTTATGAATCGTATCGAGTAAAAATTAAAAAATTTCTATTATATATTGATTTAAATTTCCGTATATGTTCTAAATGACTTTTTGCTGGAAAATTTTTTTTTTAATAAAAATTCATATAACAGTCGTTGATATATATGTTTGCTATGGCACAATATATTTCCACTAAATTTATTCTCCTATTTTGTGGTTCAGCATTTTCAAATTTCTTCTAAACATAATTTTTTTTAAATCAATATTTCAGATTCCACATATTTCAACTCTACAGATTTTGAGCACCGTAGGCTACAGGTTAGCTGGTTTGCTGTTAACTCTGAACCCCAAGCACATTATGAACTCTTTCTGGCTGTGTTTCAGCCTTTTGTAGTTTACCACCTGCAACAAGCCGTGGAAGTCTAGATAAAGCAAAAGAGCAAATGAGAGAGAAAGAGAGACTAGGAGGGAGAGTGCAAGGTGCAAAAAAGATAAAACAGAAAGCTTAATAGAAAGTAGAAAGTTGCGACTGTAGAAAGGGAGACGGTGGTGAAACGGACGAAGAAGATGGCGGTTACGATTGCGTTCAAGTATATGCAGAAGTAGCTGTATATGTGTAATCGCACGTAGAGATGCTGGAAATGTCACAGGGTGCAGTTTTATCGCGTGGTTTACGTTGCACTTGCATTTTCCTAAAGGCAATTTTTCTTCCTCGCCGTATACAGGTATTAAGTGTAAACTTCGAGCTTTTTGCATTAGACAGTATTTTTCTTTATTTCATTTTTTGCCCGGGGCGAAAAGACACTTAATTCCTTTTCTCAACAATTCGTTATCATTTATTGTTTCATTTCTTATTTTATTAAAAAATTTACAATTCTGCATATGTGTTATCTGTTCACTGATATTCAACCCTTTACGTATTTTGTGTCTCTCTTCAAAGACAACACACGCACTGCTAATAAAATTTATATATTACTTGTAATCATTTAGTAAAATGATATATTAAAAAAAAATGATAACTTACCACTTTTTTGTATGTGTCACGCTTGAGATTATGTTATATCTTTACGTATAAATTGTGTCGTTTACGAATTATAGAAATGAAAGCTTAATTAATTTTACCTGATTATTTGATTATTGAATAAACTTATCAAAAATAATTTTTTAAATCCGAACAGAATCTCTGCCGTGAAAGTATTGTCTGTGGAAAGTTTAAGAGTTTTGGTCAGCCCTGAAGCATCCCTATAGTCGGGATCAAAAGGGGAGTGTGGGTACGAGGGGAGGGTTAGAGAATAGCATGAGCTTTAAGGGTGTATATAGAGGTGGTGCCGGAAGTTAAGGTCACTATAGAGGGGCGTGGCGGTGTCTTAAGTTACACGAAAGCATTTCAGCCAATAGGATGGCTTCTCAAAGTTAACTAAAGATCCTGGTCAGATAACAATTAATAATTTCATCTCATCACTGTACCCTGATCTGTACGAAAAATTGAAGTTAGTTAAAACTTGTTTCTTTCAAAAAATTCAAAATCCACATATTCTCGAAAAATTATAATATTGTCTCAAAAATAAGACGTCATGAATTTTCAATTCAGCTATATAATTGATTTGAGATAATTTCATCTTTAAAGGTTAAGTTTGTCCTTGCCCTTGGTTTCGGTTCCAACGTGACCATGGAGATGATCGAGGTGACCGAAGTCACCGAGCTGACTGAAGTGGCCCAATGGTATGAGAATTTAGGACAAAGTGTAAAACATTCGAAGTGGTGTCCACTTCTGCGGGGGTTTATGCCTTCCGCTTCCTCTGCTGCTATTATCCGGCCTCTTCTCTGTTGTTCTCGGCTGGCGTTGTGTCTGAAACAATAAAACACGTTCCTGAATGAAACCCTTTCTCCGTCCTTTCTCTTTCATACTCTCTTTCCTCTCCTCTCTCTCGTTCCCTCTTTTACGCGCAAGCGAGGAAACCAACCCAGCCGCCGGCGCGCGACCCTCTTTTAACACGCTTTATCATCCTCCTTCCTTTCATTCACTCGCGGCTTCCCACTAATAAAGCTAAAAGTCTGGAGTTCAACTTGCCGTAAAACAAAAATGGCTCCGGTGACCTCAGCCTAGTTTCGAAGTGACCAATTTTAATAAAAGAAAAAAATATATAAGCAATACCTGAAAAAAATATTTTTTTCGAGTATTAAGTTTAGAGAAAATTTTCTTTGTTTTTTTTTTCAAATTAAGGGAGTCGCTTAACTGTAAGTGCTAAGAGGGTAGGATGATCAAGATTTTAAGAATTAAGGGTGCATGGTTACTTAGGTCTGATTCGTGAAGAAGGGGTATATCATGCGGGCATTCATTGGCTGCTGCCGTGGGATGGGTTGGCAGTGCTATGGGCTTCTATCGGCTCCTTGGGGATGTTTCCACCCCTATTTCTACCAACTACCCCCTTACCATATACACCGCTACCAAATACACTCGTATAGTTATACGGACTCGTACGTGCTGAGCTGTTGGGTATTGATCGCCACTTGGGTTAGAACCACATCCCACCTACTTCTCCTTTACCTGCAGCATTATATCCTTATATATCCTTACGGGTCCTTATATATCCTAAGTCACCCTTACGTATCCTCATAAACCCCTCAGCCGATATCCTCGAAATCAGCCAGGATATCACCATAGACAAATATATGGACAGAGAGATTTTTAATATAAATTAAATAAAAAATCTTCCTGGATCTAAGAAGGTCCTATTGAACACTAAAGATATCCTAGAATATTCCCAAATTCGTTTTATACCTTCAGATCCAATAATAGGATCCAATAGTTTAATATCGATTAGTCATAATTAAACGGGGAGAAGTACAGAAACGATTGAGGCAGGATCCATTCAGTTTACGACCTTCAAAGGTCCTTATCTTTATTGCCAAATTCCGAGTATCTTTGGGGTCGAAGAGGATTTTCTGAAAATGAGGACATTCCGTCGGTTTCCACTCGACTGTTTCGCCATGAGCTACGCCTTGATCCTATCATTTAGGAATTATCCTACAGCTTTTCGGTACACAGCGAAATGCAGGAAACATTACTGAAATTTTGTCACGTGTTTTACTTTCGAACTCAGCATCTTCCTTTGCCTGTTATTCACCTGTATTGGGATATATTCTTTTCTGATACCTCAAAATTATGCTTTTTCGGATTAAATGCAATTCTTCAAATTGGCACTACTCCATTTTGCATTCACAACGCTTTAAAGGCTTTTTGGGAACATAAACTCTAAAGCGGAATCCTTGTCTCTGAAATGGCGAAGGATCTTCTCTATTGCTGGTCCATATCCATGGAGCGGAGAGTCGGCTGTGTTTTCGGAGGACCGTACCGCAACATGGCTGCCAGGATTAAGGATAATTCTCCGGCAGTGTTCAAGCTTCTCTATGTACAGACTGCCTCTCTTCTTAATTCCTTCGTCCTACGTTCTCTGTCCTCTCGTTTGCTAGGAACTATAGTCCTTGCAGCATCCTCGCAAGCTGCTGTTGGGAGGATGAGTTTTGGGTGCGACATTAAGAATTTCGTGGAATTAGCCCTGGAGATTTTTACGTCTCTTATTTAAATGACTGTAAAAAAAATTCTTATTTTTTGGTACCAAAAGGACCACGAGTGCTGTGAGTCCGCGTAAAGATTTCTATGGAAGATGCTTGTTTGTTGATTTCAGTCAATGTCTATATAGTTAATTAGATTCTGGTAAGAAATAAATGGATAAGGGTCGTTCGTTTACATTAAAACTAAGGGGAAAGCATATCGTGTTAACCACTTGTAAAATTCAATATCCTTACGCTGCCTTCAGGTAGCTTGTTAATCGGTACGTAAATCCTCATTTTAATCTCATTCGTTAATTACCCATCATTGTTTCATTATGTACCTACTTAAGTGCACTCGCCGCAAAAACATCCGAAAATACCCGAGGAACCCTCAACATACTCTCATTCCAACCCTTCAGACTGACACTTGTTCAATTTGCCGAAGTATCTTTCCTCGTGCAAATTCTACCTCGTTTGATTTAAAATAAAAATTCCATCGTTGAAAAATAATAAAAAAATGTTTTATCTTAATTGCATACAAAATATATAATATTTGGCCAGTACCGTAAAAATTAATTAATTAATAATAATCACAATGACTCTTGAAAACAATGCTAATAATTGTCTTCCTCAAACAGAAATTATTAGCAGAATTTCAGAATCTTCAAGTGGATGAATTTTCTCCGGATTTTCTTGACTATTTGCAAAGGAAGCTTCCGCTGGGTCAAAATTTATATGTGGGTATACATACGGAAGAATAACTATAATACACATGAGTTACGTACACACGATAGTTCACAAGCGAGAGAAACCCTTAACGGAGGACCCCCCCCACGTTTCCTTCCCCGGAAGGCGGGTGTAAGTCGTCCAGGGGTGGGTTTTGCGGGGTGGTGGCAAGTAGGGCAAGGGACGCGAAAGGGAACGAAAGGGAATGGGAAACGGAAACTACGAGAGGGTGAGAGAGAGAGACTATACTTCAGTACGTACTGGAGCGAGTGAATAAGAGAAAGCCGGTTTTCTATAGAGGGTAAGACGAGGGCCGGTCTAACGTTATGGTTGGGGTGGAAGCTGAGGGTTAGCAAAAGGAAAGGCGGGGTAACAAGATGGCCGCGAGCCTGGCGAACGCCGAAATAGGGGAAGTAAGACATTTATCCGCGAGCCGGGGACAGCCCCAATGTAAATGAGGGGTTCGCGAGGCCACTTATTTATAACAGATATATGCATTTCTAGAAGGGATGATGTTTCTCTCGAATTCTTTCCGAAGGGCTGTCAGCTTTAGGTTTTCGTATAGGTGGATAGGTCGTTCGCGCTTAAAGGGGTTGTACGCTTCGGGTGAGTGGATTAAGGGTAGTAAGCACTGGCTGACAAGTACTGGGCGCAAGTTACAAGCCAGCGATGCCAGGCGCTTGTTAACTTCACCGTCGCTTAGAAACTTCCAAGCGCTTACGAAGCGTCGGCCAAATATACAGGACGTTTTAATTAAATAATTGATACTGTTAAAAATTAAAAAAAATTGTAAATCAGTAAATACAACATATATTATAGTTAATAAAACATCAGCTTCGTCATAGATTCTGTCTTTTCAAGAGCATCTCCGAGGATTATCCCACATGAATTACTCATCTGACCAGTTTTGTGTGGCTATATATTACGGTCTAATCCTGTATTACGAGAGGCAGAAGTAAATTATAATAAAAATGTAATTAGAAACCATTATCGAACCACGTAATTGAATACTATCTCGATATCCATACTCGACTATACCACAATAACCTTGACCTATATAAAGCATATAGGTATACGAATATTCAGTCTCTGAGAAAATCTCGAATTTATTATCCCTAAAGATTTTCCCTTTTCTGAAGTAACTCTCAGCAGAAATTATCAGATGCAAAATATTGGTTAGACGAAATTCTCGTTCTACGTTAGCCAACTGAACCTTGTAGATGTACGTAACGTTACAGGAAGTCACTCTGTACTTTGAGTGAATGTCGTGCATAGTGAAGTATATATATATGTATATAATGATACGTATACCATTTGCGAAGGAAAGAGAATGAGTAGGCGAGAGACACATAGCGAGAAGAGAATATGTGTACTTGGACTGGGTATGGATAGCTGGTAGATGAACGGGATGGACGGATGGACAGACGCAGATAGAGAGAGGATGGCTGGCAGCCCTGGCCGACAGAGAAATGAGAATAGTGTCGGTCTACGAGCTGAGTGGAGTTGGTGAGCAAATTGCTCAAAGTAATTAATCGCTTTTGCCGGGTTGGGTTGCCATGCTGTTGGCTGAGGCTCATCCAAGGGGTGACTGGAGCAGGTACGTAAGCATCGTTCCAGGACGGTCCAGACAAAAGGGAGTTTCTCAAAATGGCTGCTCCTACTCTAAGACAGCGTAGACTGATCGATATTTCTACAATTTCTTATGCACAGTACAATATTTTAGAATTAATGTAAACACAGATTTCGACTCTACTCTACCTCGATTTCGACTTTTTTCATGCTGTAAATTTTGGATTAATTTAGGCATTCCTTAAATGATTTATGACGAGATTCAGATCAAGAACGGCGATGGGAGTTAGCGTCGAATTAGCAATGGCGCGAGATTTATTTTTATAAGAGTCCAGTCGAATGACCCGTGTGGAATATAGGGAATATAGGGGTAACAAAGTTCCTTCTGTAGTAGCAAGTTGCGTGATGACGCCATGGCGCAAACTCCTGCGAAGCTTCCGAGTTATAAGGCTAGAACGTTGGTACGTTGGAGAGGGATGAAAAGTTTCGCAACGATGAGACCAACACAGGGATCTTGGTTGCGTATGTGTATGACTGTTTTATGCTTGTGCGTGTCTATGAGAAACTGTATGGAAAATAAGTCGGTGTGCTAGTCGACAAACATGTGTTAGTTATACACCAAGGTACGGAATCGAGAATTCGTGTACGTGTGTATGGGCGAATACCAAGAGAGTGTTGTAGGTGGTGAAGGAAGAGAAAGAGGAAAATGAGGAAAAGTGGTGGAAAATTGCCCCCACCATTTCTCACGGGAGTAAAATCACAGAGCGCAAGCCGCGACGGCGGCGTCGAGCGGCGCCGCGGGAATCTTTTAAGAAGGCAGGCAAAGACGCCAAAGAAGCAACGGAGGATTTTACTTGGTGGGCGGGAGTGGTTAGAACCGTAGCAACCCTCTGGGAAGCTACCGAAGGCATGCAGAGGGTTGCTTCATCCACGGAGCCGGGCGCGACTAACCTCTATTGATCGTAAGAAGGCGTACACACCTACGATCCTCACACTTCTACAAGGCACCCCTCTAACGGGTGTCTGTACGAATTTCTCAGTATTAAGAATTTAAAATCTTCCGTCTATATTGCACCTATATAGTACACATTTTTATATGTAAGCTTGATTAGGATTGTTTTTCAAATTTTCTCAGTCAGCTTTTAAGGGTTGATCCACGAGCGTAAATTTATACCAAAGGAAGGATGCATAGTTTAAAATATTAAATGTTGGTGGAATAAATTTTTTATCACCCGTTAGACCGAGTATATTCGATACGAACCCCACCTCAGGCTCGATCTCTAGCCAACCGGGGGAGGTTGTAAGAAAGAGGGCTTCAGCGTTCCGCCCCGGGACATAAGAAGAGGAGAGTGGTCCAGTGGGGTGATCTGGGGAACTAAGTTGTATTGATCCTAAGCTGCAGGCCTGGAAAACCAGCCAGGGCTAGAGTACGTGTTCTTAATCGCCAAGTGACCCGCCGCGACGTCCCCTCTCTTCCAGCAACCCCTAAGCCACGAACCCTTACGCAGAAGCCACCCCCGCTTTCGAACCCTGGCGTCGCAAAGGGGTTTCTTCTCTTCTACACCCTCCCCCTTCCCGCCCACTCCTCTCATTCTTCCTCCTTTACTACCAAGCAGCCACCCTAACTTCTCACCCTCAGCTGACACAGCAACCACCGACATCCTCGCGAATCCTAGGACCGTCGCCATTTGACAGAAAACATTGTTGCTGGATTACGTAAGAACCATGAATTATTGTATGTATAATGATCAACTCCAGAAGATACAACCTTCTGGAGTGTCAGCATCTGGACTATGAAATACAAAATTTAGAAGATGTTTCCATCAGCAATCCCTTAAAGTTCACACTCAACCCTCAAACGTCGATTGAACTACCGATATCCATGTAATTGCGTAACAGTGTTCTACCATCGGCGAGACCAGCAAAGCATCAATTTGCCGGAAGTCCCTTATTCGGTAGCGGATCGTGGTTTTAGGTGGCGATTTCAGAGAAGCGATTAATAGTTTCCAACGCTCAATGGGAACTTCGTTTAAACTTTTGGAACAATTGCTCGAGCTTGGAGCGTTGTTATTGGTTATTGCTTTATTGTGTTCTGACGTCGAGCGGATTATACGAATTTTCACTTTGGGTGCAATAGAGTCCTGTGGCAGCCTTGTTCGAATATTTGCGGGAAATTTGAAATTTTACACAACGATACGATCCATACGACAAATATTCTTATTTTATATTTCCTTTTTTTTAACAAACCATAGTATAACCGCGTAACGATTTTTATTCACAGATCCAATATGCGTTATTCTTAAATTTTTGCATTTACGAGTTATAGAGTTTGAAAAACTGACAGGGCATGTCCGTGAGCGTATTAACGCTGTTTAAAATTCAAACTGGAGAAAGAGACTAGAGAGGTTGGAGATGTGTCAAGATTAATTGGATTCTGTTAAACTCCGAGTCTGTACGAACTCGACCGGCCAATGTCATGCCAGGTTATTTCCTATTTCACCCATCTTCTCCACTATGAATTCCGATTGAATTACTTAAATATCAGTTACTCGAGTGTTTTAATTCCCAGCGAATAATAGCACGCGACTTTAATGCTGATCAACACTTGAATCATTACGGCACTGTTCAAACGTCTAATTAAACACTCAACACCACAGCGTGTACCAGAGACACCAGTAGACAACGAAGCTACGAGAGGAAATGATCATCCAAGAAGACTCGAGAGTGAACTAAAATAATTTGGCTGAAAAATTCCGATGATCACCAGCCAGGATTCTGTGAACCAGTTTTCGGAGGTTGCAAGTGGGGTCCATCTAGAATCTACTCTCACGACTTTTGAACCCCGGTAAGAGAGTCCTTGCAGGTTTCATCCCCTTAGAGACTACATGCCGTATCCGAGCATCCCCTGACCCCTGGACCGAAAATCCAGTTTGAAGACGCTCCCAGGCATTCCATCCCCAGGAATTCCTTCCTGAGGAATTCCCACGATTACTTTCACCTCTATACCTAACCTGTACGGCAAATTCCCGTATGTTCCTGAAAATCTCGAACTTCCTCGAAAGGCACGAGTCTTGCATGCACAGCTCGTTAACTTTCATGTTCACCTTCGTGCGTGGTCGGGAAGGTACGGAACAACAATTGATTCCCGCAAATACGTCCTACCCTTGGCAAAACACAGCAGCCGTGAATTTCTTGCCGGTTCAGGACAGCGTAGAAGTAGCGGATCGGCAGCAGAATAGCACAGTGGCGCAACCCATATATAATATATGTACAGCGAGAGAAGCCAGAATTGAAATTTACGGGATTGTATAAGAGCGATGAGCTTTTTGCTATGATAAACCCGAGACTTTGTTTCGTCATTAATTACGGCCTGATAAGTGACCAACTTGAACCTAACTAATATCTCCTTTTCGTTCATCGGGATACCGGCTGATTACCCTTATTTATCGTTTTCGGAATTTGATGCCTCTAGTAGCAAGATTCGTGGGCGGAGGGGGGGGGGAGGAGGAAAGATAATGGAGCGAACCGTAACGACGCTTGTGATAGTATATATCATAAGCGAAACTTCATTTAAGCCCCTTTCACATCATATGACTAAACCCTTGATGGGAAAATGGCTTGAAAGAAACGCCACCTTCCAGGCGTTGGGTTTCTGTCCTTTTATTAACTATTTATACCCAGTTTATATCTCGTGATATTAACGTGCGCTGCGTCTCGAGATGCTTTGTATCTATATGGAATTAAGGAAACTTTTATTTACACGCCAGTTCGAAATGTATATGTCGATCCAGTTACAACTTTCTAAGTGAAGATCATTGAAAGAGAGTACAGGAACTTGGAATCTATTCGCCTTTTACGGCGTCATAACTGTAAAAGGTTTGGCAAATGTTCAAGGGTTGAATTGCAAATTGCAAATTGTCCGAATGTACCATCGTAGACATCGATTGAGAATCCATTTGCTTACTCTGTAGTAAATTTACGTTATTCATTTATTCCTAACAATTACAGCTGTTACCGCTCACAGGTTTCAAGGAATGTAAAAAAGAAACTCGTAATTCTAAAAATTTTCCTAACAAAAAAAGGCAAAAAGTCTCAGAAACGTGTGTAATTTTAAAAAATGTCCATTATTTTTTCACATAAATTTTTCATTTTTCTAACAACAAGCGAATCTTAATGGGCTGCCGGAAATATACTACGAGATGTATAATGCGCGGTAGGAAATGACGTCGTCAGTCAGTGCACCGTTGACCGGTGAGAGAGACGGGGAATGAGAGAGACAGAGAGAGAGAGAGAGAGGAAGAGAGTATGTAATGTGTATGATATACCGTAGAGAGGAGAGGAGAGGATTTTCACGAAACACTGGTAGGTAGTCTACGTTGAGTTATGCTCGTATTTCCCGTCAACACATCCGATGATGTCTACGGTAATGTAACTGAAATGTATGAACGTTCGGCATTCTGGGGGCGGGGGGAGGGGGAGGGGGTGGACGGCTGCGTTGCGTTCACATGGAAACGTATAGAAGCGTGCATAAGCCTTCAGTGTAAACGCGAGCTGGGATTCAACGCGTGTAAACCTTATTTACATGCACATACTGCATGCACGCGAAGTCATTGCGTAGAATTCGTAGATACAGATAAATTTTTTTTTGAATTTTAAAATTGATAAATCTTTTTTCAAAAATAAAAAATTTTTTGTACGATATGATTTGATAAAAGCATACTTCAATGATAGATGGCTGATGATTATCATGGGTTGGTTTCGAATGATTTAGATTTATTTTTGTATGTTAATACTAAACGTAGAACGTCAGTCGATTGATGGGAATACGTTCGATTTCATCCCCCCACTTCTATAGCCTTCTCTTGGCATCCGCATGCGCCGTAAAAAAGCGCGTCGGGACGCTGGGATTCCCTTGGAGGTTCAGCGTCGTCGTGGCCGTCCAACCTCGATAAAAAAGCTCCGTGTCGCGTAAGCCCCTCGAGCTTTCGCGCTTTTCTCCGTGGTTCCTGAAGGATACAGGGTCAGTCAGGAGGATACCAATCCCGAGGAACGGAGACTGGAGTGGTATGAGAGGTAGGGGTGCTCTATGCGAGTGAGAGAAAGATCGCGTGTGTGGGAGAGAGGAAGAGAATTGAGAGAACAGTCACGAAGGACGGAAGGAAGTTAGTGAGTGAGGAAGAGGGAGAAGGGATGAGGTTTAGGGGGTAGAGAAACTCAGGAGGAGGAAAATGAGGAGGACGAGGAGGGATGAAGATTTGGTAGTCAGGCGTGTGAGTCTCTCCTGTTTTCGTATCAAGTGTTGGTGCGATCGTAATGGTAGTGACGGTAGTGACGCTCATGATGGTAGTGGTAGACGTCGCGACGTCAGCGTAGACATGGGACGTGAACGTGGACGTCGACGTTGGGGTTCTTCCTGAGGCGGAAGGTTGCTTTCCGCTCGTAAGGGACGCGGGAGAGTGACCGACTGTATGAGGGTTAGAGTGAGAGAGCGAGAGAGAGAGAGAGAGAGAGAGAGAGAGAGAGAGAGAGAGAGAGAGAGAGAGAGAGAGAGAGAGAGAGAGAGAGAGAATCAGGCCACGTCGTATGGGACGACCACGCCTCTTGTCTAAGGTTAGCCCCACCGTCGGAGCCATTTCCTCGTCCCGGGCGTGCAATCCCATCGGACTGGATTCAGAACGGGGTTGTGGCTCCAAAGGAAGAGGGGTGCGGACGAGGACAAGGGTGAACCTAAGATTTTTCCACCCCTTCTGTACCTCTTACCCCCACCAGGATACGCATTTCAAGCAGCCCCTTCTTCTATTGATCCGGGACTAAGGGGTTGTTTCTTGCGCGGTCCTCGTCCCGTGAATCCCTTGCTGCTCCTACGTGGACGCCTCGCTGGCTTTACTTGGCGCCCCGACTTTTTGCAATCCCTTCTCTTGACACCTCGCTAACGTACAATCCTTTTTGCCCACCGATACCCAATATTTAACGATACCCTATATTCCTTCTATCCGCCTCTGACGCTTTACTGGAAACATCCGAAATCCTGACGATGCCTATCTAATTTCGCTTCATTAACATGTCTTCACGATTACTCTTATCGAATTACGCTTGCATATCCTCAAAACGACATTTTCTCCATTTCCAAAGTACAATTTCTCTAATCTTAATACATAAATTCTAAAAAAAAAAAAATTTATTTTTTACAATTTTCGAAGAACTTTAACCAATCTCATAGTTATCAAAAGTCTTTGTAAACTACCTTCCGACAAAAAGTCACTTGTTAGACGGACAATTAAGAGTTTCAAGGCGCAGAGATATCCGAGGGTAATAAAAAGTAATTCGAGTAGTGACGAAAGAGGGAAAAAGCGGATCGTGACGCCAATATAATCAAGCACTTTGGTCGATTCGGCTGCTACACGGCAAGGCGAGTCTCTATGAATCCGTTTGCCCGGAGTTGTACGTGTCGAAGTAGTTCAGTTGCAGCTTTCACGTGGCTTGCACAGGAAGATAGTTCGCGTTGGGCATACTCGCGAGAGGTAAAGAGAGACAAATAGAGTACGAGAGAGAGAGAGAGAAAGAGAGAGAGAGAGAGAGAGAGAGAGAGAGAGAGAGAGAGAGAGAGAGAGAGAGAGAGAG
>JARQTI010000396.1:1888577-2041925 GCA_030142655.1 Trachelus tabidus | reverse complement strand
GAGAGAGAGAGAGAGAGAGAGAGAGAGAGAGAGAGAGAGAGAGAGAGAGAGAGAGAGAGAGAGAGAGAGAGGCAGTAAGGGAGACGCCGTCGGTGCTTTAGCTAGGGGCTGTTAAACACGGCGGCTCTTATCGGTAAAACTGTTCTATACAGGATACCAACCCCGTCGAGCCATTGGCCGCAGGAGTATCTGCCTTATACCAGTACCCACAGTCCACCTGGTATAATATCTGCATGGCTTGCACTCACCACGGCGACACACTCCTACATATGCGCTTCTGCCCATCGGTGCATTGGTACTTTGGTGCATCGCTAGATGGCGAAATACCATGATTCAACGAATCTTCTTCCTTCCCCCCACCTACCCGCACCAACATAACACACAAGGAGCCGAGATAACTAATGGAGAACTTCTATGCGAGAATCGCTCCACTCTAGCGTTTGCAATTTCTTATCTTAACAAGTCCACATCAGTTATGTATTGTCACGTAGCTCAAATCTATTCAAATTAGGTATCTTTAAGTATATAGAATTACATAATAATTGTATTTTTCTCCTTTATCTTTGATTTTCAAACACTCGTCGTTTTCATGTTCCATTGGTTGAGTTGGTGGCTGCAATTCTCTTCCTCCTTCTCTGTCCCTCTCATATACGTGCATATATGTGTATATATATATATATATATATATATATAATGCTGAAGCGTGGCTAACTCGAAGTAATTCAAAGTTTCGAACACGGATCTCACTTGGAGCGAGCTTCATTTGCATCGGTAGTAATTCTCTCTCGATTTCCGAGTATATAGTCAAGGTATATAATGGGTATACGAAGAAGGTGGGTGGGATATAAATATATACATATATATTGTATATAGGTTTTAGGAGCGGATTGGTTATACGTGTAACAGTTGTGGATGTGTAGGTGTGCTGTAGGGGGATGGGGGTTAGGAAGAAGAAGGGGGGGTGGTGAGTATCGCAGCAGGGCGTTAGGGAGAGGAGCCTTTCTAGGCATTAGTAGGCAGCCTAAGGCCTTAGAGGTCTCCTATGGTAACCAAGCCTATCAAACTATCTTACGGTCTAACCCTTACCGAGGCCTTCCCGACCCCCGTCAACCCGTGGAATCTCACTTGGAGCCCTTAACGAGCGACCCCACGGGAGACACTGCGAAATTGAGAAAATTATCCTGCCCCACGTTATAGAGACGATGACTGCGCGCTACCTCAAACCTCACCCTTATCCCTCATCCCCATCCTCATCCCTGCTCGACTCGGCTCTCGGCAGCGATTCTAGAAACACCAACCCCCCACAAGCCCAACACCGGGAACGCACACCCTCTCATGGTCATCCTGGCAGAACGCGAACATATACGTGTATATGGGGATATCGATGTGGGTGCACATTGGGGGATGCTGAGGCCACGATGGGGCTGGGGCTGCGGCTGCCATCTTAGTTCAGAACTAAGGAGGGGGTGGTTGCCATCCCTTAGTGGAGTTACCCCCGGGCTTAGCCTCCATCGAACGCCACTGCCTTCCATTGCTTCCAGCATCCCCTTCTATGCGTACGCTTTTCGTTTAGGGTAACAAGGGGATAAAATATGAAAAACAACTTCGTTGTGAGTTTAACGAATTTAATGAATTTGGAAAATATAAATTTTCAAAATTTTCTAACTGCACGCTACTTTCACGAACGTTCTTTCGGGCTGAAAGTTTCTGGAATTTTGTGACCCTCTGTTGCGTCCGACCTCTGACAAACGAGCTTTTCTTAAGCTGCGTAAAGTCGCCAGTCCCTGTCGATCCCGCCAAACGGGCAACTGGCCATACGACCTTTCAACCTTCCTACTAAATTAGCTCTCTTTATCCTGACGTGAACGCGATCTATCTCTCTCTCTCAGACTTCGTCGTTGGGACGGCTCTCTTTAACTCTATTCCATAATGAGCGTGAAACCGTTGGCGGTGGAGATGCAAGGATGAGTTTGACACCTCCCTTGATGCAGTTTCTAAATTGCTAGTAGTAAGGTGAGGTAAGGTGAAACCGTTGTAGATTGGAAATTGGAGGTGACGGGGGTGGTCTGGGAGGGCCGGGTGACCATGTCGTTTCAAGCATAGTTACAGCAGCTTGAGAGAAGTTGTAAACTTTATGGTAAACCGTCCGGCGACCGGGGGACTAGAGCGTAGCTTGGCGCTGCATGGGTGCCAACGCGAGATGAAGGGAGGTCAGAGGGTTGGGCAGGGTGTTTAATCCAATCCGGAGTTCGTTCTTTTGGCGATCGAGCGTAATCACTGACTCTCCAGTTTCCCAACCTATAACCTACAACCTGCATCCTATAACCTGCTCTAACTGGACACCTATTGAACTGAAATTAGTAAAAGAGCTTGCAAAGTTCTCTACAGAAAAACAAGCTGCATTAACGATGTTAATTATGAAAATTTTGTGACAATCTTATTAAAGAAAAAAAATATAAGTTTCTCAAACAGATTTTATGTTTTTAATCAGATAAAAGAGAATTGTCTCGATGGTGCCTAATGGAGAATCCGTTTATATACCGTGACGGGAATGACGTAGACGGTTCCATTGAAGGGGGTGTTCTTTGGGTCTGCTATTAATTACGTGGGTTCGTATCAGGGTGTCCGTAGGCTTTGAACCTGGCAGCGGGTGGGAAGTATAAGATACGTCGACGGTGGACTCGGAGCTTAGCTCCTAGAATATTAGATCAATAATTCTAACCTCCAAATGGCTCGGGACGTCGAACGGCGAGGGGGAGGAGGTCTAGGTGGTGGGTTGGAGTTACCGTGGAACCGGGAGGTGGCGAGGAGGTGGTCAGTTGCTCAAGAGGAGAGGAAAAGGATCTGTGTCCGAGAGAGAGAGAAAGAGAGCGGGTAACTCGATACCTCGTTGTATAGGCTCCGCTCCCGACTTCTCCCCCGTATGAATATTAAACTAGGCTCGGTGTCCGAGATTAATTAAACCGATTAATTATCCTAAGTAATGCTCAGATCTTTCTTCGAATAATTGGAGAAATGAGAGCGTTACTCACCTTCGTAGCTTCTCATGATTAACGGTACGTATATAATCCTGAGAAAGTTGTTGATCATCCCTTATCGGATACCTTCCGTAAATTTTTGCAGGAGCATTACAGGGGTTGTTTTTGATCTTGGTTAGACGTAACGAGCGGTAAGATATACACTTTGTAAAATTTTGATATTTTAAATAGCCACACTGATGAGCTTAAGGGATGCTACGCCGACCGCAGCATCCCTTAGACTGACCGAAAGACCCTGATTTCTAGAGTAAAATATGTACGTCCTACCAGTTCCACTACCCCTGAGTATAATTAAATGGAATTTTCATCTTGGAATTCTAACAAGACTCTTTCACCCTTCTCTGCAGCTTCTCTCCCGTTCTCATCCCGTCTTTCTTAACCCCAGTGCATGAGATGACCAGTGGTCAGTACCGTGAGAACCCCCAGAACTCTCGGGGATGCCGTTGTGTCTGCTTCGTTCCAGTGAAACTGGTTCTAGTATTATAATCTCAAAATTCTAAGGGAAGTCTGGACCATCTAAGCATCCCCCTTCTTATTTCCCTCGAACTTAGAAGTTTTTATATGTACGGGCAAGTCGAAAAGCGGTCCTTTAGAATAATGAAATTGTAAAAATGTTGTAGATAAAGATGAAAAAAATATTTATACATCAACTGTATATGTTATTTTCCTTAATCTAAAAATTCATTAATTAAAACTTTTCGATTTTGTGGAAAAATTCGCACCTAATAAAAAATATTCGAATGCGTTATGAGAAAATTGCATCATGAAGCAGCCTCAGCAGATATAACTATATGGGATTCACATCATAGATCTGGCATAACCAGTTTCATCCCCTTCACGGAGTTACGTAGAATAAGGGTGGTATATTTTCTTGGATGACCTCGCATCTCGCGAGATGACCACTGCGTTGGTCAGTAGCGTGAGAACCCCAAGTGGTCCATAGGTCTCGCATCCAGTGTGACAGGTTTTCCACGGAATCTCGAGGGTGACAAGATTTCGTAAGAGCAGTTTTCAGTTGACCGTTGTACAATAACAAAGATGTGACTACTAAGAAAAAGTTATAAGGACGATCGACTATAGCAATTGGTTTAAAATTTTTCACTGTGAATCCGATTCTCTTTTCAAAGGGTTCAAAAAAAAAGTTGTTGAGTAAGGGTGGTTTTCATACTTCGTGAGACTTCGTCAGTTATCATAGTGCCTGTTAAGCGTAAGGGTTGGTATACCCATGCGTGGGATGTCAGGGGGGTGGCGTTAGGTATAAGGCGCTGCTGGCCGCCATACTTGCGTGGGTTGGGGTGGCTCGAGTCGTTGCCTTCCCAAAAGGGGTTGGAATAGGTAATAGAGAAGGGTTTCAAGAGGGGACCATTGCGCTGACTTGAAGACGTCGATATTCACCACGCCGACGCCTTAAACCCCTCAGTGGGAATCCTCGCGTCTTTCCCCCTGAAATATTAACACGTGAAAACAGCCCTTGTATTTCACTCGCTTTGAAACTAATATTAAAATAATACACTGAATCCTAATGCCTAATATTTCCTTTTAAAAACTGTGTCAATTTAAAACTAAAATAAAATTTTACCCCATGCATCCCTTATTGAAAAGTTTCATTTCGAAAATACCTCCAAGTCTAACACCTAATCTCAGACCCAAAATTATTTAAATACTCAAATATCTGCAGGGCTGCAGTTTAATACCCGAAGTGGGAATATTCGGGGGTGGGCTACAGAAGGGATGCTCGTAGTGTTTGGAGGTTAGACCGCAGTTACAATATCGCTTGATTAGAAATGTACATAGCGTATGTGCGGGGCGCATATCTAGGACCCAGAAGGTGGTTACTGGCTGCTGGGTGCACTGGGTGGTCCATGGGTCGATGTCTGGACCACTCTATAGTTTAATGCAAGATTCCTGAAACTTGCAATAAGGAAGGGAAGCGGCTCGAAGAGCTAGTATCTGGCTGGATATTAGATACTAGTTACTAAGGCCAGATGGAAATCTGAACTCGTAGCCAGCATAGAGCCAATCATGTATTAATACTTGCAGCCTGCACATATGTATATGCATTCAGTATATCTGTATATCTCTCTAATTTAGCTGGTATCACTATATAAAGACACGACAGTGATACCGATATACAATTTGTTTTAACATTTTTTTATCAACCCTTATATGAGCAGTCGTAATTTTCATAGTTAGAAATTTTCTTATGGTTTGTTTAATTATTTTTGGCCGAATTCCTGGTCACGGCTAGTATGATTAATTTAAACAGTAACTATTTGGCCACAGACCGACTTCTATTTACCAACCGGTACAGCTTCCGGACCGACATACATAGTTTCAAGATGGTTTCTATGTTAGTACTATACCTTGATTTCTAGACCGTGGTTTTCGGATATGGACAGACGTCATATAGTTTCTCTCTGCTAGAATATTCAGATATACCCTTTCCACCCCAACAACCCCATTAATCGGAAATTCCCTTAAGCCCTTTTGGGATGCCGTATAAAGATTTCTAATATATTCCATAGAATTCTGTACTAGCGTGAGAACTATTGTTACATAGCAAATTGGAATGAAAGCCAGTCGAAGTATTTTGAAAACAAACAAAATTCATCGCTCTTCGGCTAGCTAATTAACTGAATAATTCAGCTTTAATCTAGTCAAAATTGCATGCATCCGTACCGCGTACATAGATCCGATGCCAGCGGCAAGTTCACCTCTGACCTCCTGCTCTTCCTGGCCTTCCTTGCGCAAACCAAGACACAAGGGTTGCACCACGGGAACGACCAACCCCTAGTTCATTCCAGCTAACCAACAGCATCTTTCACTACACTGAATATTTTAGATCTCACCGCCTGGTCCAGTCTCTTAATATTTTACAGCATCCTGTCTTGACGCGAATCCTCCCCCCTCCCCCTGAATTTTTTAACAAGATCAAATTTTGCATATCGTTTATACTCACCTTCCACCCATCCTCATTGAATCTTCCAAAATATTCAGTATACTTAAATTTGAAGATGTCCAAAATATATCGATTTTAAAAAATATACAAAACTTCTTTTCATCTCATCCATCAAAACCACGAACCCCTTTTTACTCTGTTAGTCAAAGCAATAGGAGACTACATTGATTTTGCCGACATATTCGACTCTCGAAATGCAATTGCAGCTCGGCTTCTCTTCTCTTTATAGATGAGCTGGTCCAGGTCGTGTGTCATGTGTGTCCACATACGAGTATATCTGTAACCACTATGTGTATTATATCCTATGCGCGAGGAAACTGGAAGCATGCAGTTTCTCCATTTAATCAAAAGTAATTACATTAATTGTATTGCAGGCGCTACGGAGAAACAGTTGAGCAGGTATTGGTAGCTCGTGTTAATTCTCAAGTGGAAAGACGAAGTGCCTAAGTGTACAATTAATCACTAACGAGTCGATATGTGATGAGTGGATATACAGAGACGGTATTATATTAAATACATATAGTCGGTCCACGTGTTCACTATTTTTTGACAGTCGACACATAGAGAAAAAGATGAAAATATGAAAATCAAGGAAATCTCTTAGGAAGAGACTGTTAGATTGGTCAATGAAATTTTTAATAGGGATGGAGGGTAGTTTTCTCCTACCACGAGGACCCGCCCCCCGTTTCCTCGTAATTAGTCCATTTCCGCCGCACAGAACGGACGAAGAGACAAGGTCGGGCGACGTTATTGCCATTTACCAATATTCGAAGATATCGAGGAAATTAATGCGATTGGCTTCGGGACAGAATGGTAGCACGACAATTACCTATTAGTTGAACTGAGATTTCGAGTAAAAATGAATATGATAAACAAGAAGAATTCTTAAAAAAAGTTTCAGAGAAGATCGAAGAAAATAAAATAATGAAAAAAGCAACGATTATCGTAAAAATCATAAAAATAAGTAAATCAAATTTTGGAATATCGTCGAAAGCAATTGATTAAGTTTGGCTGTGTAACCCTTCTTAAGTTCTCCAGCAGGATAACAACCCTCGAGGGTTATAGCGAACCCTTCACGGATGCCATTTAAGAATCAAAATGGCCACTGGCAACCCTTTCTTCCAAACGAGTGGAGCGTTACAGTAATGTTACTGCTGCGTTTTCCTGCCCCTGACCCATTTAACGCATGTGCTTCGATAACTGGAAATTTACCACGTTGTTTTTAGTCCGACCGAAGAAACTAGCCTTATATTAAATTTTGAGCAACAATATAATCTACTATTTAACCTAAAATTATTAGCCAGCATACTTGCGCTAATCGACCTCCATCTAATTTCAGAATCAGCCGTAACGAGCTTCAAAGGTTCCCATGACGATAACTATGCTTTTTCTTGGTTCAGGTAGCCCGAAGGCAAAAGCTCAATATCGCAAGGTATAGTGGTGAGCTGCACGAAATGCCTGGGGGGTTTGATTGATTAGAGGGTACGCTGAGTCGAGTCGACTCGAGTCAAGTCTAGCCAGAGTTCTATGGTTTAGGTTAGTTCGGCAGGCCCCTGGGTTATTTTGAGGTGGTAGTGGTGCACCTATCTAGTGCTGTTGCTGCTTGTAGCGGGAGTAGTAGCGAAGGTGCTAGTAGTCGGTGTACTGCTATCGGTACTAGTACCGCTTCTACTAGTATATACTAGAAATAGTGGTGGTGTCGGGAGGAGACTGCTACTGGAAAAGGGGTTGGGGGCGGTAGTTCGAGGTGCTACAGTTTATAATAGTTGCCGCGCGTCCTCCGCCCCTGGCGATACCAACCTGCCCACAACTTCCACAGAGTTGCTTAAACCTAACCTCCTCTGAGTTGTTGGACGATCAAGTCTGGTCCAGGAGGAAAGAAAAATAGCGCCCTTGAATCTTGATTCAGGGTAGGAAAAATATTTGGGTTTTAGGTTATAAGTGTGGGCTATGGGTTTGGGTTATTTTTTGTTAATAATTCTTACAAAATTCGTTTAGTCTATGAGGGTGTGGAAATTCCAATATGGGGAATCCTGCCAATATTAATCCAGCCTGCTGTATGTTGTAGATTAGTTGGTAGTTTGTTACTGGAGAAAAAGCGGGTTATTAGTAGCGGCTGCTGGAAGATGAGCGAAGCACTTTAGGCTTGACCTTTTGAACCCATTCTGCAATATATTTTGCATTACTTATTCTGCTTAGATTAAGCTTCTTCTTATAGCGACGTAACTAACGCGGATTGAATATTAGGGTATGTCGTAGTCTGATCTTTCAGTTTCACATGGATTTTTTTTATTGAATATTATTATTCGTGATTGTAGCTAAGCTACGTTCGTCTGATTTATATAAATTGTATGCAATTCTGATACAATAGAAGGCGGGGTATCGATGTTGTAGTTAATTAGAGATGCGGAATTATGTAGATAATAGAGAAAAGAATGAAATTCTATAGACATTCTATATACATACCGATGGTGCAGGGTTTCCACGTCCCGTGGTAGTTACGCCGCATCGCCGTTATAATTCTCCGTTATCTATGGAAATTCTAAACCGTGCTAAACAACAATATATATATATATCTCAAAACTATGTAACTCTCTAGGTTCGCCTAACATACATGGTATGCACATATGGAATACAACTCTAGGGAGCTCTGCGAGCTGATTCTTGCATATCTAGAATTCTTATTGCAAGAATTCAGAAATTTTTCAAAATTCTTACAAAGAACGTTAGAATAATATGGCTCAAGTAATTATTCACTAGTTTTTTATTGGAAGAATCACACGTTTGTCAACATTTTAATGTTTAAGGATATATTTGTTTGATTGACATATATTTTTCAAGATCTTTTTATTTCATTATTTTCGGGACACCCCTTATAAATCTTTGCTGTACTCCGCACATTATAACATCACGTAACCGCGCTACTCTGCTATTACTTCCTGTAACGCTATCTATACTAGGAAACGCCATTCCTCGCTCGTTTCTACGTTGCTACGTGGGGAGCAGGGATGCTGAGGATGATGAGATCTAGAGGCTTGCATCCTGATGAGACTATTAGGATGGCTTGATAAGTCTATAATATTCTGCTGGACACCAGCATCCTCGTAGTCTAGGTCCACGCCCAAGCCCTAGCGAGATAACGACAAGATACTGTCACTCCCTAGGTCCTTCCTTTATAATCTTCATTAGCAATGCTCATTACTGACAATTTTTCACAAAAAAAAAAAAACTGCACAAACACCCTAAGGAATCGATCATTGTGACCCAGTACCTAAATTAAAAAAAAATCCCACAAAAATAACCAAAAAAGTAAAGAATAATTAATAATTTAAAAAATACAATATTTATCAAATACCGAAATTTTTTAGTGAACCTTTTAATATCCTCCAATTTCATTAAACAAAAATGAACGGCATCGTATAAAACGTGGAGACAAAAGCGTCGCGACAAGCCAACACCTTGTTAGCCTGACAAATTTCCTTCATACCTCTACGTCGTCCTCCGTATCATTCTTGGTCCATCCAGCATCCCTTGCAATTCTCTACCCAAATCACAACCATCTTCCTTCCTAGTAAAGTCAGTCATCCAAGTATTCTCAGCAGCCAACTCCCCCGGCCAGTCTCCAAGCCAGCTATATATATTGGCTATATTATGGGGCACTGATATCAGAGACTCGTTCCTATCTCCCCAGTAGATGCCCAGCTTTAATGTCGGTCTAACTCAATCTACCTTTCATCTAGGTTCGTAATAACGCTTATAGGAGTGCGAGGATCGTTGCGTCTGGATTCATGGCCGCCAACGTAAGGCTTTCCGATGGTGAAGCGAACGAGGTTCGTCGCGCTTAGAATCCTCACTGGAAACGCTCTAGGGACAGGGACGAGCTGGTTGATTGATCAAGATAGAATTGAGTTGCGGTCGGTGGGTTTGGTTTAGGACCTACCCCCGTACCCCCTTCCACCCCCACCAACCCCCCCGCCGCCTTCATAGACTACCGTCCTACCTCGATACCTATCCACCGACCCACTCACCTACGTACCTGTGTCCCCTAGCACTCACCCTTAAAACCTTCCAGTCAACTTTGGCCCTCTGGATCCCCTACGTGAAAACCTCTGAAATCCCTCCCTCCGCCTACCCTTAATAGCCACCTGCCCATCAGCAACAATTATTGCGCGTATTATCTGCGAGTAGCCTATTTCGTGAAATTTGTTGGAAATTGTATCGCAGATTGGAAAATAATATTCTCATTGTTCCAGGGTAGAACGAGGGAAGCCAAAAGTTTTGTGAAACTTTTTGATTACGGTTTCTGAGTTTTGGGGATGCTTGCGTTTCGGATTTATGATGAGAGTTTAAATGATTTTACGGAATTTTGAGTTTGAATATTTTCTTTTTTATTGCTAGCTGATTTCTTCTTTCATCTTGATTTTTAATACTTTTAACAAGGGGTTGACGCCTTCGGCAAGGGTTGTCCGAACGGCGTGAAAAGTTCCTGCTGGAGCGTACCGAGTGACCTAAATTTGATGGGGATGATTTTTCGCGGTACATCGCTAAAGGAAGGATCCGACTCGCGTTCGCACCCCTCAACCAAGGGGTTGCGCCTGGCCCAGCCGTTTTCACTTCAACGCGTCACGGTTATGAGGGGTTCAGAAGGATGTCCGAAGAGAGATTGCTCATTTAATTACCGCTCTGTTAATTTGTCCCGCGAGTGAAAAACATTTACTATGGGAATCTGAATTCACTCTGCGTACCTATACGAGTATAGCGCATTTATCTTTCTCTTTGAAAATTTATTCAATTTATATGAGAAAAAGATATTTTTCACAACTGGACGCAGAATAACTTTCGTTATTTAATTCTTGAAATTTTTTCATAATTAAGATCAGCGAAGGGTTGCATAATTAATTTTTTATTTGGACAAGCATGTAGTACAGTAATACGAACGGCCGAATGCATTCTCGAAAACCGGTAGTCGTGATGATTCTGGAATAAGATCTTTGTTACTCATGGGGTAGATGCTGCTAACTCGTTTTGCAGTGGCATGAGAGAGGTCAAATCTTTTGGATGCTGCACTCTAAGAAAGCTTGTAAGGGTCCTTACATTCTCGGGGATGGATTTTTAGAATGAATGATGATGCATGTGTTATGTCATGTACGTTAGACGTGTTTGCTAACCGTTGAGAAGAACTTTCATTTTTTTATAATAAATCTGCACGATTTACGTTTATGGGCACAATGAGTGACCTGGTACGTTTTTCTGTTTCAGAGAACGAAAAATATTGAACCTACAAAATCTGACAGGGATCTGAAGATTTTTGAAATCTTGAAAATAAAAAGAATTTTGATATTTGATCAAATAAACGTATGAAGCATTTAATGGTTGTTTGTGATTCACCTCTCGTTACCGATAAGAAGAAAGGCACAATATGGGAAGAACAGCCTTATCATAAATCTGGAAATTTTAAGATTCCGAGAGGACTGGTCCAGAAACTTGGAGACATTTATGCGCATATATCAGACCAGGTGGATATTTTGGGGCAGACCGGTGTAGCTGGTAGATCGTAAATTGTAAAATCTATCAAGAGCAACGCGGTCGACATAACTCAGAGAAGCTATCCTGCTCACATGAAGCATGGCGGCCAGACTCGGCATAAATACCCGCTAGCAGAACAGTGCCGACTGCTGAGCAGCGGAGGCCGTAGTACGTAGTCGTAGCTACTAGAGAGGCTAGAGAGTAGAGGAGACCTGAACTAGACTAGACTACTCTAGACTAGACCAGAGCAGACCAGAGTAGAATAGAGTATGGTTGAGTAGAGGAGAGTAGAGCAGTTGCAGTATAGTGCAGGGCTCAGACTGGTGTGGCGTGGCTACATCATCTATCTCGAATAATTTATTATACCGTTCCTGATGCTATTCGCTGAATGGAACATGAATGCCAATGAAATCCGATAGATGGCAGCAACACCTTTAATTTTGGAGATTTTTTCAAATATCAAATGAAAAGTTGGCGATTTTTGCAAGTCCTTGAAAAGTACTTTGACGTATGTTTGATTCCTGGGTAATTTGAGTACGTCTGTGACGGCTGGTGAGAATCTCGTGTCCCAGTTGAGGGATGTAGTTCGATCAAGGGATTTTACGAAACGATTCCGAGAGAAGCGTGGCTACACCTATGATGGTTTTACTAGGCGAAGTACAAACCGCGCAGAAGTGCAGTGGGAAAGTGCATTGGGAAAGTTGGTTAATGCCCTTCACATTAAAACTTTGGTAATTTCGTTCGGTGGAAACGCTGCTGGAGCTGTTTCTCACTGGACACTGGTGAGAATTCTGGGAAATTGCTTTGGAAAAGGATGGAAATATATTTTTTATGTTATTTTAGAAAGATCTTATTATTCCGGAGCGTCTAAATGTTGAGGAAGTCAATTTTGCAATGGTGTTTTCGTTTCTTAAACTGCTTTTTTTTTCGATTTTTTCTTTTTTTCTAGGGAATTTCAAAGTGCATCTCGGTGGCGCCATCCGACGGAATTTCGGTGAACATTGCTGAACCTTGTACTCTCTGGAGAAAAGTTCTTATTAAAAAATACCGACAGATGGCGCCAGTATCTCGTAACTCATAGAGTTTCTTCGAAGCGGACGATCGTAGATCCATTTGGACTCGAAGATATTTTGAGTTTAGGTTCTTCTTAATGTTTCTTAGTAGCTTCTGATTTTTGACAAATATATATAAAACGTACTGAATTTAATAAAATTATACCATTTTGAATGATCATGTAAATTTATTCGTCGAAGGTCTAAGATTCATTCTTTTTTATTTTTACCGTCTTTACATTGTTTTCTTAAAATTGTAATATTTCTAGTTATAGTACGGTAAAACTTCAAAATCTTACTGTTAACTCTGTTCGGTATCCCTTCGGTTTTCAGAGTATGGCAGGATTCAAATTTTCCATGATGCTTTACAATTTTCATCTTGGGACGTATATTCAGACGTCCAGGGTCCAGAGCATCCTGTTGGCGGGTAGATTTTCAAAAAATTGAGAGCTGCGCGCGCTTCACCTTCATTGATCGGGGGTCGTGTCCAACAACCACCCTCTCTGCTGCGCCGCGGACAAGCGCTACCCTCTTCGTCGGCCGGGCTCCCGAAAAGGGACTCGCTCGACCTCGACTTTCAGGGCGGAGCCCGGAAAATCCTCGAGTGACGCAGGAAAAAAATGTGTAAAAATCGCACGAAAAAAATTCAAAAAGGTGTTAAAAAAACAAGGAAAAAATGCATCTTAGAAAAATATTTCAGCATAATATTTTTAAAGAAAAAAAACGAGGTCAATTTTCATTCTGTATAATTTAAAAATCGTCATTTACGGTACCTGGAATCTCAACATGAAATGGAAAATTCGAAAAAACAGTGATGGTAGTAAATGGTTCTCTTTCAAAATTCTTCTCTTAGTTGGCATGTTCTCCAGGCATAAAAATGGTGGAGACATTTGAGACCTTAGCGTCCAGGGTAGGAAAATTTCTTCGGTAGGTCATTACGTTTCGAGCGGATTTTGAAAACGACCCCTGCCCGGCCGGTTCACCGCAGGATTTTTCAGTCTATGGGACAACCAACCCCGTTGCCGGGATCCGTATATATGGGAAGAGAGAGAGACCCGAGTTAACCTAACCTCAAAATTCCAGCATCAATTCTGGAGCCCCTCTAGTGTTCCACCCACCCGGTGCAATTAGGAACTACCCCTTCTATCCTATTCTGCCTCTATCCTCACTTCCCTTCAGGCTCCCACCCCTTGACGCTCCGGAGACCACGTGATCCGAGCAACTACACTCTTGTTTTTAGGGGGTGGCTCAGGGGCTCGGGGAGGAAAGCCACGTCCGCGTCGCCATGACTACCATGGGGGGTGGTTATACTTGAAGGGTTAGCGGTACAGTCCTTGCAAAATCGTGAAAACTATCCTCCTCGGGTACCAACTGACCACGTAAAAACTCGGCCGGTTTTAAACTGCACTTTTGTCGATGCTTTTACCGTGCTTTCCCTTTTCGTGACCTCCGCTGTTTACATCCCTTAAACGTCTAAGACAATTAATTCTCCCTCTTCCTTCGACATTTTCTATTTTCTTTTCCATGGCACCATCCTCCATTCCCATATACTTCATGTCTACGTATTATCATAATTTCTACCAGTCACCTTTGGCATCTTCTAGGAATTTTCTAAAATGACAAATTCAAAATTCTCAAAATTCAAAAATCTCCATGAGACCATTAG
Organism: Trachelus tabidus; assembly: GCA_030142655.1. Classification (NCBI taxonomy): domain Eukaryota; kingdom Metazoa; phylum Arthropoda; class Insecta; order Hymenoptera; family Cephidae; genus Trachelus; species Trachelus tabidus. Next base: position 2,027,684 of record JARQTI010000396.1, on the reverse strand, counting down.
CTGGCAAAACTATCTTTTCTAGAATATAATTTGACATGCGTTGTAATGCCGACTGAAAGTGCACAAGCAGATATGAGCATATTTAGACAGTCGAAAATCTCATGGAAAATTCATGCTCTATCCCCATTAGGGAGTAGGAGGGTTTAATTATTTTAATCCGTTCACGGTTGCGGCGAGCCGCGCGAGAAAACATTAATGTCCATTAATTCGGCGTGAGATCGATTGATCAGTCAATGCATTTTCATGTACTTCCCCAAGAGCCAAATACAGTTTTCATTCAGCGTTGCGAGCTGCGGCCGATGCACTTTTCTACCGTGACACTCATCGCGCTACAGACTACACGGGATATGGGAAACGGTAAGACCGGAATCGCTATAAAATGTGAAAGCTCAGGCCGAATCGCAAGCCTTCCGGAAAACGCGGCTCTCGGCCGTTAAGCTTGTTAGAATTACAAGGACATCGCTAAAGGCACGCGAGGATGCGGACTTGTCAACACTCAACAGAGCGAATTCGCTAACGCGCTGAACCTAGTCGGATGCCTCCAGCACAAGCCACAATCTAATCATGGCAGGCCGCATTCGCATCCCCTATTTTACTCAACCACCCTCTACCTCAACGACTCTCTCTCTCACAATCTCCATCATCGTTTGGCGACTTGAGAAATGAAAAAAAAAATGGCAAAGAAGGTGATATATGCAATGTCGATCGGAACGTAACAATAATAAAATTAATAAGAAATTTTTCAAAAATAATAATTGAAAGCAAAAATACCCGACTGGTAGAAATTTGGAAAATATTTTTCTTATCAAGCAAACTTCCTGAGAGGTTAGATCAACGACGTTGAAGAGTATGACTTTTATGGTTGAAATTTCTAAAATTCTAAGATGGCGGGATTCGACGTTAGGTTCTGACATCTCGTTCGGGATGGTTCACCCTGGATATTTAGGAGAGAGTAGAGTCGGAGGGGAGTCATCTAGATGATCATCTGGTGGCAACGGTAGGAGCGGGTATCTATGTGACGATCACTGGGAGCCCCTATAGCGCCCCGACGCCCGTTCGGTACGTGTAGTCTGCGTAGCCTGTATAGTTAGTAGGCGAAGGCGGAGTCTACTCTACATCTGCCCCGAGCCTCTACCTCCTCCTGGTAACATAGCATTAGGTAAGCTTTTCGTTTTATTGATTTTTCGAAAAAGCGCGTGCGCGCCCGGAGTCGGCCGCCAGCACTATCGCCTACGAGCGAGCTAGCATGGCCCTTCCTGTGGACCTAAGGTCTCTACCGCTAGACCTTTGCTAAATCTTTCACAGTTCCTCTGTGAAAATCATAAAACCCCTCCGAGGGTGTCTCGCATTGTGACAAATTCTGTCACCCTTGAACAAATAAAAAAATCTCTTCTTTTTCCCTTTTCAGAAGAGCACTCGAACACTTCCCACTTCTGGAATCCCGTCTAGAAGTAGTGCCATTGTATCCGCAGCATCCCTCGGTACCAGGTTCCTCTGAATGGACGATAAAAAAAATGATACGACGACCCTAGACGAATTACGACAACATAAAAAAATCTTAAGACAATGATAAATAACGAAGCTGTAATAACAATCACAAAAATTGTAGGTTCTAAAAAAAATTTCCAAAAAGTATCAATCGAAATAAGAATGGATCGTTTCCTGTTGATGGATAAAACTTCGAAGACTTTACTCATAATCAAAAATTCATCATTGTATCGCAAGGCTTCCGAACCTCCACCAACGTCCTGATTCTCTCCCTCATCCTCTACGTCCCCGTCATCATCATTCTCTCATTCTCTATCCATTTCTCTCAGCAAACCCTGTCTCATTTCATCATCGCATCCGGGTCCGGGCTCAGCTGTGATTGGTTCTCCGTACCACGGCCCTGTTTTTAAAATCATTGCGTTCGTACATAAACCATACACCCACGGCACACACATGTCTCAACCCACGCACACGTACACAGCGGCACAATGGCGCCCAGAGAGAAGGCACTTACGCATCTCCACGCACACAATTTTCAGTCAACCACCCCTCCACCCAGAACGACCCCCCGCGCATCGTCCTCGAATCCCTATCCACCCCTTCCTTTATTCGTTGATGCCAGCCCGTCGTCATCAATCATCGCGATGCCACAGGCAGCCGACATTTTCCACAAAAACACAAGGCAGACTACCGCTCCCGCCACCCCTTCCCCGTGCCCCCTCCCCCGGACAATGACTCCCCCATCGGTACCAATGAGCACCAGGATTTTCCAACCCCCCGCTACTCCAGACACATTCACGCACTAACGCGATGACCTTGGCTTCTCACGGACTGGCGGAAGGGACAGAGAATGAAAAGGGTGGACGATCTGAAGACACAGCTGCCGTCTTTCTAGTATATAGTAAGTCTATGTATGAATATATATATATATATCTGCAGTGTGGTTTAGGGTCTATGAAAACAAGCACAATCCACACGATGGCGACTGATGCCTGGAATATGAGTAACGTGAGAAATCCTTACGTGACGGAACGAGCGAGTTGTCCGCTCGCGTAAAAACGCAGAACTGAATCTGCGGGCGGGCGGGCGGCCGCGCCGCGCGATATGGAGTGAGAGGCGTGACACGAGCCACTCGTGCTGCGATGAGGTTCGGTGAGGTGTACTGTGGTGAGGTGAGGCGAGGTGAGGTCTGTCGGGGGGAGGGGGGATGGGACACTGGCGGCTACGTATGATTGGCAACAATCGGTACACACGTCGAATCTTTCTTCCTGAGTAAATGGGAATAGTCTCTTCTCGCTCTTACACGTGGAATTTGGGGTTGACGTTTCATTCTCGTTTCATCCCTCTTTACCATTCCTATGGTTGTTGTTGTATGTCGGTATCCTTTTCCGTGTCGCTATTGATACTCTTTTCCTTTTTCTGTCCCCACTTGCTTTTATTTATGAATGTGTTTGAATGTTTGAGCTAGTCATATTTTTTTTATTTATATTTTCCCTCTCTCTTCCGATACAACCCCTTCTGGGCTTGAACTGTGGCTACAATTTTCTGTATTCTTGTTTTATGTTCGGTGAAGGAGTCTATTGGCCTAATTATTTTTGGAAAAATGTGAGGAAGTGTGTAAGAACAATTTTCTAATCGTCTGAGAGATATATGTATGTATATATTTGAAAATAGAATGAGGATTAAGTTGATGATTAGGTTTTATACATGGAATATTTTTAAGGGTGGTACTAATGGTATTTGATTACCACGGTGGTCTAAGAGTCTGGTAGCAAAGGGATGATTTTTTCTTTGGGTCTCTCATATTATGTAAAGGTATTGTTTGGGTTTGATCGAAAGAGGGGCATTCGTCCTGGTGCCCCACCGAGGAACGTTGATGAAGGGGGCTTGGGCGGGGGGTGGGTTATCGAATCAGAGTTCACTCTCCTCTCTATCTCGTGTTCGGTTTTTGTTTTTCCAGTGGGCGAATGCACGCTCATTATTGGTCGATCAGAAGCGACAGAGACGGATTAGCCGCGCGCCCGAAAAAATTCGAATTATATTGAACATCGGGAAGGGCTGTGGTATCGAGAGTGGGAGAGGTACGCACTGGAAGAGAGGACGTGAGGAGAGATTTGGTACGAGAAGGAGAACGTGAGATGGAGGGAGACGGAGAGGGAGCGAGAGAGAATTTGGCATACGGGAAGAGGCGTGTAAATAGAGTGAACTGAGAGTGAAAATCATACAAACTGTACTTGCCGTCGGCCAGTGTCACCGACGTGGTGGAGGGGATGATACTGGGACAACCAATTGACATAATTACTCACTTATTAACGCTTGAGTTAGGCTACCTGACAGTTCCCGTTGCTGCCACGTTAAACTTATCGATCTTACCTGTGGTCGCTGGCAAATAATAGCTCAAGTCGTGGGACACCAGAGCCAAATAACTTTTACCATAATTATGGTTTTCACTTACCGTTATTTGTATTTGAATGGCCGCCCGCCCTCTTGGTTCCTTCTACTTTTGTGTTTTCCATTTGAAAGATTATGTAACCTTGGTCACGCTGGCTCATTGGATATTTAATGACAGTCTATGTTATTACGTTGTAATTAGTTTGGTCTTCGATGATATTGTCGAATTTAGAGTGGCGAGCTTTTCTTCGTCTGGTCGCGTGACTTTGATTTAACGTATTATTACGAAAATCGCGTTAGTAATTGATCGCAACTTTGATGCGTCGACTTACCGTGTCCGGAGAAAACTCAACGGCGACTTCAGAATTTTTCCTTCCCACGGCAAGCTGTCATTTTTTTCTTGATGGTGGCGACCCTATCGGGTATTCAGTGAACTTTATAGAATGCTTTTCCGAGGGGTCGGTAAATTCATGTCTCTTGTGAGAAATGTCGGTAAAGTAGAATTCTAAGCATATGGTACCCAAGTAGACCAATGGTTTTATGATTTATCACATTGCCTGAATTTATTGGAATTTATATATTCCATTTTTTGTTCCTGTTTCACTTTGATCTACTTAATCAGAATTTATCCAATTCGTGAAGAGTCAACTATTCCAATGTGAGTTCCAAGACTGAGATACCAGAAAATCATCAGGCATCACATCTAACCGCTTAAAATCCTCTTATCTACCTCGCGCACATTGAAAATTAAATCCTACAATATTGACTTTGAGTAATTTTTCGAGAAACGATTACTTTTTCTCGTACAGAAATTTTTTAAATTTTAATTTAAAAAATCTTTAAAGTATAAAAATCTATTCCATAAAAAACACAAAGTGTTTTTCGGCTTGACAAGTAAGACATGGTAATATATATTAGAGTTTCCGTGACTCTAGAATTTCTTGATTGGGGATCGATGTGAAACTTTAATAAAGGATGTTACAGGAGTTGGATGGAACAATTCCAATAGGCTCATCCTCATTCCTGAAACGGGCACTCAGCCATTTCGTTCTATGCTCCATAAAGCCTCCCAGAAAATCATCGCTTAGAATGAAACGGTCCGTGGGTAAAATGTAAAATGTTAGGACGTAAAATTACCACCCTGTCCTCCTGGCGAGCTGGGGCTACCCGTTTGGACTCTTGGGTTTCCTCATGACCTTTCTGGTACCATTGGGACACAGGGGAGGGTCTTGGTCCGTTCCCTCTTTTTATTTGTCACCCTCGTAGGATCGGGATAGTTCCGTGTCCTTCGAGCCTTGTGAAACCCTAAGGCAACCGTACATAGATATGTGAATCTTTAACCCGGGATTAGGCGTTTGGAGTGTCTGCGACATCCCAACTTAATGCTTTTCAAATGAAAAACAATGTCAGGCGACCACGTCCAGGGTGAGCAATGGCTATACGTAGATGATTTAAAATTCTCGTCATTCTAACAAATGAAAAAAAAAGAAAATTTGGAAAATTCTCGAATTCTAATCCAAATTCATTTTTCTTCTATAGCAAAAACGTAGCACATTTTGGTTTCAGCTTGAAATAAATTAATTTCAGAATCATTAAGTAAAATTACTAATATTTATTTGAAAGTGTTGGCTACTACAAATGGCAAAGGGGTGAAGGGCTGGTAGAACATTGATTTTTGAAAAACTCTCCAGAGTCTCGTGAATTCTTTGAAATATTCTTCGCGGGAATTTCTATATAACCAAAACTTACGTAATAATGCTCAGAATATTTTTCAACCCTTCCTAAAATCCACAAACATTTACATGCCATTGCGCAACCCTTGATAACCTTGAGATTATATGCATGATTTTCTGTTCCATCGAACCCGAAGAAAATTTTCAAAAGATATAATTAATGTTGTATATATTAAAGTCAAAATCAGTAGTAGTTGAAAGATGTAGACTGACATCAACGAGCTTAGAAATGTATTCAACGGTAAACCAGTTATGCATCTAGCTCTGAGCAGTCAGTCAGTTAATTCAATTAGTCCTCTATCGAAATACGTAATTTTTAGGTTAGACACGTAGACAGCCAGTTTTGAAATCTATGGAATATATAAGTAGTTAGATACATCAATAAGCAGACAGTGAGTGACCTAGGCACGTTACGTAGGTAGGTAGGTAGGAAGGCAGGCATTCGGACAGGTAGGCAGGCAGGCAGGTAGCAGGATGAAGGTTCGCCTAGATATAATGAGAGAAACAGGGTGCGGCGTCGCGACGCGGAGGTAGCCAGGCGTCTCTCATTGATTACGCGAGAAAGAGGGAAAACTCCGGCGCGTGCAGAAAGTGTAGGCGTGGCGACGCATCGGCGTCTCGGCGCCTTATTCGTTGAAAACTTCGCGCTAAAACCCGCCCCCTTAACCCAGCAACCCTTGCGCGGCTATGTGTATGGGCACCCCTCGTTGTAGCCGACGCTTCCCGCTGAAGAACGGCAGGCGCGTTCCTGGCGTCCCGACGCTATCATTCCGACGATTTTTTGAGATGTTGGCTCCCTCTGTGCGGCCAAGCCGCGAACTCGCTCCTCCAGAACTAAACGCCACCCTCGCCGTTACTCAACACTCGCTACAGTCTATATATATATATGCATATATATACATATATAGTCCTTTACCATCACCAACTCCCATTCGAACTCGGAGGCGACGAACCCCTCGCGCCCAGCATCCCTCTACGCGCTACGAGAGACACCCTTGGAATCCACTGCCGTGAGAAAATCTCCCGCTTCCAGCGACCTGCCCTCTTCCGTTAAAAAATGGAACGTGCCGATTTTTTTTTTCATTCCATTTTTCAACCCCTTCTCCCAGTCACCCCTTTTTCTTCCTGTACGAATTCTTCGAAGTACACTTCTGCGCACTCTCGATCACCCACTCTCCTCGTCCACCCCTACTTTTCAATTGACTTCAGTTGATACCATCTCTAACCTGTACTGGAAACACTTTCGATGCCAGAAACATCTTCCATCGATTATCCATTCTCCATAGGCATAACGCGCGCATTCAAGCGTCTCATATTTCAAACAGGTACACGCAGAGTATCTAGAGTTTCGTTGTAGGTTATATTACTGGAATACCTATAAGTAGGCATCGGTGACGTGTAAATAATCCACAAATGTATATCAAGCTTAGAATAATTATGGTTAATGAAAGAAGAGTGTTTTCTATAGTCTATAATTACTAATAATCAAGCTGTGTATGCATTATGATTATTAAAATTAAATAGCTACGGGATCCACGCTTGCACGTATTCATACTCATATTCATGCTCAGGTCCATTTGTTGGTATCTCAAAGCCGGTGGCTCTACCAACGTTATGGTTCTCCACAAATACGGGGTTGAAAAATTAGACTCCTTACAAAAACTCGAAAGGGTGCACGAGCGAGAGGTACCTTGATATCGTTAAAAAAGATAGAAAGGCACTGAGTAAGGGGTTGATACGAAATGAGTAGGCTAGATATGTTTATATGTATATAGGTAGAGAGAGAGAGGTAGAAAATGGAAAAAGCTTAAAAGAGAAAAGAGGAGACAGAATGTACCAGTGGAGAGGAGAAAAATTTCAGAGTACCAATGGAAGTGGAACCGACGTGGAAGTGGAACAGGGGATAGAAGCCCGACCAATGTAAATACGACACGTTGCCAATGCGCGACCATACGCACTCCGGTGCTTTTTACAAAGGGTGTCCCCGAAAGTATGGGACGTGCTTACCCAGGAAAAAGGGATCATAATGAATAAATAAGCTAACCCCTGGAAGGGGTCGCTTCCCCAGTTATGCCGGCAGAGACGTATCCACCGCCATTTTGGCGAACGCCAAGAAACTCATTTCTCTACCAGAATCTATGTATGTATATCAGAATGTAATTATATATATTGTATACAAATATATGTATATGCTATGTGCAACCTCTTGACTTCATTTGGCAAAATAAAATATTTCATCCCTTATAGTATAAGGTCGGTAACGAGCTACTTCGAAATAGAGCTGTTTTTTTTCCCTATAAAACGTAATAAATTTTCAAAGAAACGTAGACAAAGAATGACAAAGCAAAACGGACTGATAGCTATAGGAATACTGCTGATAGAAGGAGTATGAGGAGTCGTTTAATATCCAATTTCCGAGATGTCAATCCTTTAACAAATTACCGGTCATCTAGTAGAAATGTACTCCAGCGGTCAGGCAGTGAAGCAGGCAGGAGGTAGTCAGCCAGGCGACTCAGTGAGGCAGGCGGTAGGCAGTCAGCCATACAGTTCAGGTCCCATCTCATTTCCCGGCATTCTCTCGTCGGCGACAAAACAGGACCGATTACTGGGTTCATTCGTGATAGGATGCGACGTGATGAGTACCTACGCATTTTTCATGCATGAAAGCAGCAAATAAACGAAATGGGACGACGGTGAAGAGACTGGGAGAGTTTGAAGGAGACCGTACCAAAAAAAAGGGAAAAGAGAAGGAAAGAAAAATCATATCCACTCCAGATCGATTTATTAAGAATTAGCTATGTTCGATAAAACCGGATATACGTACGAGGTAACGGATACCAGGTGGTACCAGGACGCTGATGTCGTCAAAAGATAAATTTTTCCTTTCTTTAACATTGTTTGCATTGGGTTATGGTTTATGGCAACGATGGTACCGTAAGGTTGGTATGGACTTGAAATTTTTTTAAATTAAATATTTCACTCTTTAATTAAATATTTATTGGATTTTAAGTGGAGAAAGAATAAATGGACGATTTTACCTATACAAGGGTAGTTTATTTTGAAGTAGAGACTTGGGTGGGCTTAACGTGTCTGGAACTGCGTCCGCCATTTTAGATAACCGGATGGCAGGATAAAGTATTATGGCGCATAAAGATCTTGACGTTACGGGCAATTACACATGGCTATAGGGAGTAAAGAGTCGAGAGATGGTTTTAATCGGGAGGACTAGATAGGATGAAACCGGGATGAGAAATCATTTGATAATTTTTTTTAAGGAATAAAAATAAAACAGCAAAGGAACAGGGATCAAGGAATGCTTTATGATAAGTATTTTTTTAATCAAGAAACGACGCTACCAGCAGGGTGAGAGACAAAGCAGTCTTTGCAACATCCTGTAGAAATGGCGTCCTCCTGGCTGTGCAGATAGCGAGCTCATTTTTATACCTGGGACGTGCCTCTGAAGTAAAACTGTTGAAAAATGATATCCGAACCTTCTATCCCTACTTTCTGCTGCCTGATACCACTACTACTGCTATTACAGTACTACACTACTACTACTACTACTACTTCTACTACGTTTACTACTACCGCTATCACTACACAGGATATAATTTTCATGGTTGTCCCTGTTTCTACGACGTGGAGGAACCAATTTTTTCATCCCTTATTCTTCTTCCTGATGTTTAGTCTTATTATTCGTTCGTTTCTTCTTGACAGTGTAATTTTGTTGACTTCATTTTTAGTTAGGTGGTAACAGATACCTAATTTTCCATCTACTTACAATTCTGAAATTCTGTTTCTCCGTTGAAATTATTCTTATATATATATAAATTACTTAAACAAATATTTTAAACATTAAGGAAAAAAATAAATATTCTAACAATTTATTAAGACGAGTCACTGGTTACCAATGACCCTGTACAAAAACATGAAGAAATTATGCAGGAGTCTAAAGGATGAAAATCCAAGCGATCCTCCATGGTCGTAATGGCTGGAGAACGGAGGCGCTTAAAATTCTGTAAAAAGAGCATAGAGAAGATTAGATTAATGGTTGAGAAATGCAAATTGTCCGGTAACTCCCGGTGAGGTTGGGAGGCTGGGGTGGGTGGGTGGGAGGTCGGGTAAGGGCGCCTCACCCGCTTAGCAGTGAGCAAAACCCCCTTAGAAATATATCGTAGGTCATTTCCCTTGCTAAACTCGAAAAAAAAATGGTAGCGTATCCATAGCCTCCTCCTCGTGAAGCTAGTAGGTGAACCATACCCTACGTATACTAGAAAACTAACCCTTTCGTTATATCTTTCCAAGCATCAAGCTCTGCTCAACATCCCCTCCCCACCCCTTGACCACCACATATCCAAGGTATACAACGTGCATTCAATGTGTACAGGACATGTAGGCAATATGGGTAACGGGGGAGGTAGAAAGGCAGACAAGCAGGACAGGTATAGTTACCCCAGTGCAGAGAAGCAATGCAGAATACGCGCAGCATGAGAAAAATGGCCGCGAATTTGTTTGAGAGTAGAACCGACGCGAGAAGGGTTGCAAACGCGGCAAAGTAATCGGCAATAGTTTATTTTTGCGGATGGTTAAGCGCGCCCGATTTATCGACTCGATTCAATTGATTATCCCTCCCGGTTTCCACCTGCCCTTTTTCAACAGCGATGGATGAGCCATCTACGGTTCCTCTTTAATCCTTCGACCGAAACTTTTCTTCGGAATCCTTTTCTGTACTTTATTAACCGTATATTTCTTGCGCACCAACGCTTACTTCAGTCACGCGTACTTGACCTGGGATACCGATCCGGATTATGGTTACTCTGAAAATTCCTGAGAATTTCTAGAGTTCAAAGGTCACCCTTTTAAGTCGTTCCCATGGCCTACCCGGTACCACTATTCTACTGGTTATGGTTTTATTGTTTATTGATAATGAGATCTTTTTATATCAGTTCATTTTTAGGGAAAATATTTTCAGACGTCGATTCATGGCGTTAGTGTTGATTACCGTGTAGATACGTTAGTCAGAGGATAACGATGTTTATGTATTTTTACCCTGGTAGAATTGTTACTAAAACCTGGAACAATGTAATGCTGGATGCATACCATTCACGTGGTGTATCCAATCTGGTACATGCATTAGCTACCATCCAAAAGGACTTGCATTTCCGCTTAATAACCTACAGTATTTCGTAATTAGCACATTCCTTAATCCGAGTATAACTGCTAAATATTTTCATAGAACGCTGTATTAATGTAAAATATGCTGGATAAGAGGCGAGAGATTGTAACCGGAAGTGGTAGAGAATCAAAGTATAGTACCGGATAGGAAAACTAACATTCTTTTACTTTTATCATTTTTTTTTTTTGAGGATGCTTAATCGCTAGACTCGATACAATCTCAAGAGTCACCAGCATCGTTCTTGAGCTAATCACGTGGTAATTTTATTTGTCTGATTACACGGCTTAGGTGCCTCTAATATCCTGGAATGTATGTTGCTAGACGGCTTTCAAAAGTAGTTAAAAAAAAAAGACAAAGGAGCAGACGCAGCTACACTTATTTTCATATGTGGCGCCTGAGCCGGAAGAGAGTCCTGCGGGAGGACCTCCGGCCTCATTTGTTATCCTTAATGTCCTGGTTTGCTTCCCGGCATAACCTCCACCTACCATTTCTGCATCTCCTCTCTGGCAGATCTTACCAGGATATACGGACATGTACCCGTAGGAATATCCTGGAAGCCATGGCTGTTTCCATGCAGTTGGATGATTCAGTGTCGACCAAACTCCTGCTAGGATAACGGTGACCAAGGTAACGGTGAAGAGTCCTTCTCATTATCTTGAATATAAATATCGTCCACTTAGCTCCATAACTTTCATACCTCCAGACGGGATAACGAGGTGGGTACCTCAAAAAATCCATGACGTTAATTATTAATACGATTAATTTGCAAAATCTTCATATTTATCATGTAACCTTTCTTATTATCAATATTGTTTTGGTCAACCTCCTTTTTCATCCCAATACCCTCCTGCCTATTTCCACCGCCACGAAGAAAGATATATTGAAAAGGGACATGTCCCGTTATAATTTACGACTAGCAATCGCAAACTTGCACTTGGTCCTGGAGTCAGGAGTACGTCGAGGAATTATTAGGTAGACTCAGGATGGTTCGCCAGCGTGCAGCCTGTTCGGCTCCCTCGGTAACCGTAGAGGACTCCGCTCCTCGTTCGCTAATATGAATGTCCTGTCAGTAGCAGCGGCTCCTTGCCAAGAACGCGCCGTTTGCTAATATCCCCGCTTGAAGGGAATATTTACGAGGGTGAAAAAAAAACCGACACAGTCGAACAGTCTCACAGACGTAAGTAGACGTGGAACGAAAGAAAAAAAAGACAAAAAACAGTTTTTAAAACGGATCCCTCGTATCTTTGAATTTTTGAAAAGTAAGCAGCGGGATTGGTAAAAGGGGTGATAAGATAAAATTATGGGGTTGTCACGTGATCAAATTGGTATTCCTCTACTTATTCGCCAAGGGGGACACTTTGAAAAATGTTGATGAGACTCCGACATGGCGGTACCCTCTCCTCTTCCTGCCCCCCCGCCCCCTGATGGTGAACTGTGATTGTGAATGGTGGGCTCGATTGCGGATTGACGTCGAGTAAGAGTGAAATTGGGAAGAGGCCAGGGTGAGGAACGAGGAGTGGATTCCTTTGTGGGGCCGATTGGAACGGAAGGGAATCGAATGGATTTCACAAAGGGATCTCAAACGGGTTATCCTCCAGGACCCAGAGTCCTGGAAACCAGAGTGTCGTGGTTCAGCACTCACATGCAGAGGGGAAATATTCTGATATTATATCGAGACAAATCCAAATTCTCTCATTCTGGTTAATCGAGCGTTGGCCAGGATGCGTACTGACCACGTGGAGAACGCAAACAAAGACAAGGGCTGATACAAAAAACAACTGATACAAAAAAGAATAAAAGGAAGAAGAGTTTTCTAATGGAGGCCACAGAATACGTCAAACGTATATTGACTGTGTTGAGTTGTATACGTATGCGTAGAGTACATAAGGGATGTTAGAGAGTCAGATGAGGACCTGGAAATTTTATCGGGACCAGGTCGAGCGACCTATTAACGCTTTAGGGGGGTCAGTTTTCTTTATTTAATTTTTTAAATGGAATAACGTATCCGTTGTACCAACCCTGTATTTTTATCGTGTAAATTTTTTTTGGCTTCACCTGTTATTGGCCGATAAGAAGTTCCGGTGTGACGTACCCGGCCGAAAGAGCGACGCGCGCACACTCCATCGCGATTCGCTAAAACGAAATGTCGTCAACTTTCGAAGCGAACCATGAGAAAGGGAGGCAGGGATTTAGGAAATGATGAAGAGCAAAAGGGAGAGAGAGAGAGAGAGTGAGAGAGTAAGAGTGAGGCCTTGGGGGTAAGGAGGGACAGGGTAGTTTGGGCACTGGTAAGAGGGGGTGGGTCCGATGGGAGAGGAAAAAAGCGTTGGTGCCTTTATGGAAATTTCGACGGCGTAATGGAAGGACGCCTAATTTTTTTTCCTCGCAAGGGCGGCTCCCGCTCACGGTCGACGCCATTTTTTCCCAGGCGAAAGGGAAAGGGTCGCGAGCCCCCGAATTTACTCCAATTACTCTTCTCCCGGGGATTACGCATTAGCGAAAATATTATCGATAGCCGGACTCAAGCCACGATGCCACGGAAACGATATTGCACTGGAAATACCTTTTTTTTTTAGTTTATTTTCTAGGACGCCACGTGACGCTTCAGCTTGAGCGTCACTGCGCATACGTCACTGGTATTTCGGAATAGATCTCATAATCTATAGCTTCGAAGTAACAAGGATGTGGGTATATCCGCATGGGATACGCACGGATGTGGGTAATACTGCGCTGGTGCCTACTTCATTTTTTTTCATTTTCTTTTATATTTTATTTTTCTTTATTTTTTACTAAATTTTTCTTTTTACGTTTCATTTCTGTTTTATTTCTTATGCAGACAACAAGAGGATGCCATCAATTTTCAGGATGATATTAATTGGCGAGACTTCTTTCATCCCACACGTTTTCGGGGCATTGATAGGTGATTAATTTCTACTCAAATCAATTTTTTTTTATACTGATACCTAGGTAGGTAGACTAATTATGTTGGTACCAGACATTTTTTGAAAATCAGGAAATAGTTTGACTTCTTAGTGAACTGATCGTTGGTAGCATATAATTCATTTATAATATTAATGTAATACAACGCATCATTGTTTGGTAAATTTATTCAGTTTAGAGAAACACGCATTAGCTTTGTTTGTAATGAAATATTTGACGAATTTGCGGTTTTTAAATTTAATTACTTTTTGGTGTTCTTTTGTTAGTAGTAACATGCATACAAGTGGTAAAGGATTTTGTCAATGGAATTTCGTATATCCTTATGTGGTTAATTATTTAGGAAAATATGAAAAATGTGAGAATATTAAGAAGAAATATTTGTATTTTGAGCTGATTGCTATTTTTAGAAATATTTTCATTTATACAATTTTTTATTGAATTTTTTTTAGGGTATTTAGTTTTTTCTCTTTGGTAACCTAGCACTTTGAATCTTTAAAAAGGGTCTAATGCGTGTCGGTAATACCTATCGTATGCAAAAAGTAGATAGAATCTGAGCGGAGACGTTGAGAATAATTTTTGGGTGAAAATTAAAAAAAAAATTACATCCGTTTTTACGGTTTAAATCGAAATATGTACGTGTCGCCTGGGTGAAATGCTACGAGAGCGCGCGCCGTCGGACGGAGGCTGCTGAAGAAGACATTTAAGTTTCATGATTTTTTCCAGTTTTTTGATAATATTTGTTCATTGACACTTCGAATTTTCACAAAACATACAGAAAGACACGGGTACCAACGTCCTCCTGGTTCATAATATCACTTTATGTTACAAAACACCATAATATCACACAATATGCATCAGATGATATATAAAATAGAAAATTTTCAAAATCCAAAAACAAACGAAAACAATTCATATCCCCAAAACAACTTTCACTTTATAAACGTACCGCACACACCGTTAACATGATGAAAAAAATTTAATTGTTTCGAAAAATCATAATTTGATAACAGTGCCTGACTTTCCAGTCGAAATAAAATATTTACCACTTAAAATACTAAATCCAAAAATCCCTAAAACACTATTTGCGACTTATTTCCAAAGTTCCAGTACTAATACGAAATTCGACGATCCCGTCTTCCAGAAAGAAAATAATAAGCAGGAAAGTTCAGATTTCCCAGAGTAAAGCGACAGAACTGTTCTCCAGCTCTAGATACAGAGGAAACCTGTGTCTTTCGACGTGGGAAAGTTTCCACGAGGATATAATGCAGTCATTGTGCCTTTCTAGTTGGCACACGGAGAGACAGGCTCGCGTTTGAACACGCAGCCAACAGAATGGACACGAGCTCGTTCTTCTATTGATATCAAAGTTTTCAAGCAGTTTCGCAGCTTCGTGCCACTGTCGAGAGTTAGGTACATAGGAGCAACAAGTTATGGAGGCGAGGAACGAAAGCAACCAGGCCAACCAAGCAATGATGCACCGATGCAACCAAGTCAGTCAGCCATCCAGCCGCTCCTGCCGTCCCAACCATCCGACCAGGAAGGCAGGTACCTGAATAAAGGATGGACTCGTAGAGTCAAGGTGGTTTTTGTCGTTGTCCGATGCATCGTGCAAATATTTAACGAATTGGCGAAGCTAAACTGCTTCCATAGGAAAAGTTGTCACCAGACTCCCTGAATTATTTAGAAATTTAACGAAACCCACCCGATCCCACTAGAAAACTTTCGCCCTTTGAGCAGCACCACCCTCCTGGGAAATCGAAGCTAGCGAAGCAAAATTGGTATTCCGATTCGGCGCAGAGGTTGACGTCCGTATAATGATTTTCGAATTTTCCAGCATCCCCTAAAGCTCCATCGCCCGAGGGTCTCTGAGAAGTAGAAAATGGCGACCGCCCGCAAGTGAAGCACGTATAGGAGTCATCAATAAAGCTTATGGAACTCATACAACGCAAAGGGTTAATTCCAAAAAAAATATTAAACACAAAAGGTATATCAACGTAATCCTTGAGATGGTTAGGATATGTATTACAGTGAAATGAAACGGAATAGTTCGAGGGTGCTGCAGAATTTTTCGCAAGTTCACCAGCCTCCATGCCGGTATAGCATAATAAGCATTACCCAGTTCACCCATAATCCAGATCGGGATTCCGAGCAACGGGCTTTTGTGAATACGCAAATGTTCTTTTGTTTACAGAAACGCTTTTGCGTTGGGTTTCTACCGACCATCGCGTATATATCCACCCCCCACGTGTATTCCCCTTCCGACCCCCCACTACACCCATGGATCCCTTTGGATCCCTTTTCGAAACTCTCTGCTATATAGGTACACATCCTTTACCTCCTTCACCACCCTACATCCCTTAAAGCGACTACCCACTCACCGCCCCCGCTTGGTCCCCTCGAAAATGGTGAACGCAAAATGCTAAATGACCTCGCGTTGCGTTACGTTGCGGAGAGGTTTGTGTGCCTGGCACGTTGATGCGTTGGGCGTCGTAAACCCCCTCCGGCCCCTCTTTCGCCCTTCACCAGCCCACACGCTCCTCCGCCATCCTCTTCAGACCCTCGCGACGTCACGACGGAAGCCTGGAAGCCTCCCGCGCAAGATGGCTCCCATTGTCCGCCACGTACTTTGAAATATTATATGGCGTATCGCAACGGTACCCTGGTAACAATGACATATTATCCGGCTTTTGTTACAATTTTTTGGCTAATTTTTATTAAATTCATACCGACGACGTTCCCGCGACTTGTTCGGCATGCCTTCTTCATTGGCCATCTTCTTCGATAGGTTTCCAATGGCTCTTTCGCTTTTGGAAACGGTAGAAATTTTATGAAAATTCACCTTCAATTCTTTAAGAGGATGGTCTTGAAATTCATTTAAGAGATTGATGGTAGTAAGAAAATCGATTGATTTTTTTATTGAGAGACTGTGTTTGACAACTTTTTAAAAATTAATTGGGTTATATCTGACAAATTAATTGATCTTTGATTGGCAGATACAAAGACTGCGTCGATGGATCTGTTGTTTACTCGAGATTTGGTACCTCATAAATTCTTAATCGGCAAAACAGCATCGTCGATACTTCGATTCCATACTGGGTACTGGATAGTGGTGTAATTTCACATAGTCTGCAGTCCACGTGGATTAATCAAGCGGTAGAAAAACTGAAAGAGGAAGCTATTGACAGCGGATGCTATATGAAAAATAAATGAAATTCAATGGCGGCCCGAGGTGGCTGATTCATAAGCAAAAATCTGTCAGCCAACGGCAAGTTGTTGTTTAGAAGTTAATTGTGACGTCCAATTTCGTGGGAACGGTTGTATTGATTATGTACAACAACTAGAAAATAATCAATCAGACTATTTTATTGACACTAAGAAATTTAAGTATTTCCACATAATTTTGATAGTTTGGTTAGGTTAGGTTAGGTAATACTGACAGGAAAGTTATTAAATAATCCTTATTGCTTTTTTTTTTATTTATAAGAAACGATCATCGCAATATTTCGATAATGCTGGATATACTTTTTTATCGATATTTCGAGTCTGTTATTTTTTATCGTGGAAAAAACACGAGCTGCCAGGTACCATAGATGATATCTCGAATTTATATTTGATTTTATTCGATGAAATTCACGGAATATTAATATTTATACCATAACCATGAAAAAAAGTTAGCAGGTTCGATTGTCCACGTTACGAGAATGTCAATTTTTACAATAAAACTGTCAATAAGTGAAATCAAAATGTTCTTTGGCTACGACTGTCCGCCGACGGCCGTCGAATTTTTTGCGACTCTACAGTTAACTCTAAGTTTTCATGTATATTCTGAAAAATTTTTAAGCACCTTATACGTCAAACACTTTGAGAAAGGCACAATGAGCATTATCGTTATTAGAAAATATGAAAAATATTTTTATCAGATCCAAAATTCATGAAAGCAGCGGTAGTATCTTAGTATGAATTTTCGCCGACGGACTGAAAGACTATTATTTTTTCATAGTAAAGAATAGAAAATTTATGTCTTTGCCGCAATGAAATAAATTTCGAAAATCTCCAGATCGACAATACATTTTTTGTATATTGATTCTTTTGAATTTCCATATGCAATACGAAAAACAAGGTGTCGTTGCGTGTCGTCGCTTGGAGACTTGACGCGTTTAACTTTACGTTTCTCCTAGTAATTAGTGCAATAATTTGAAAAAAGATATTCAAATTTTCAAAGGTTATCGAACGAATGATCTGCTTTGAAGGTCTAAGCTATTAAAATCGAAGAGCCATTCGGAATTTGTAACTGATAAGCGTAAATTCTGCCTTGTAAGCAAATTTAACTTCTTACTGATTTTTTACGGGTTTTGGGTTAAATGACAATTTTCCGTCTATACCATAATTTTCGTATGTAAATTCGTAAACAAAATATCGGTCCGAAAAATTTAGAAAGAGGATCCCGGTGTATGTGATTTCCCAGGAAATCCAATCGCTATCCCACATTGGCTACCAACAGAGTACCATGAGTGTGGCTTATTAAAAAAAAAATTGAAAAGCAATTAAGTTAAAAGTAACAATATCACAGCACTTATTACGTTAAAAATAAAACATGGAAACAGCATCATTTTTTTTGTATTAATCGTTCCAATACCTTAGTGGCTCCAATCTAATTTTGATTATGATTTTCACAAGCAGCTAATTGCCGATTCGAAAATACTACGAGAATCCAATTAAATATCAGAATATACATTGAAGCTATTAATATCGAAATTCAAAATTATGTCGAACTTTTTATTTAAAAAAAGTAAAATAAATATCTTTATGAAGTCAGTCGACAATTTTATCGTTTTGATGTCGTTATCCAATAAGCGTTCTTATCTATGCAAGTTCAAGTACGATTTTATCGAATATCATATCAGTAGATAAGGATAAACTCAAATTTTGTTTTAATAATAACAAAAAGTCGCCAATCTATTGATTTTTTAAATGTTCTCTGAATAAGATCAGCGACCGACGGGTATCGAATTGTCGTCGCTGACATTACAAGTATCATTTTTCGAGTTTTATAAGATTTGAAAAAATCAAACATCAAATCTTCCCGGTACAAAGATGATGCCGGTATTCCCGATACCTAAAAAGTTTCAACTTTTTGACATTTTCATCATAAAAGCGCCGGTTGCTCCCGGGCGCGAACTAAATATTTGTTGGCGGTGGACCGATCAAAAAATTCAATTACTCAACCCATTGAGTCGCCTTTATAATTTTTCCCGAAATTGATCCAATTGTCTCGCTTGCCATTACCTGGGAAATTTCGAGCGGGCTTGTTGCAAATTCGCAAACTCGTGAAAGAACGTTTCGCGGTCTTCAAACCGCCAATTGAGAATTAAACTGCTGAAATTTGATGAGATAGAAATAACCTCTGCCCTTCCTAAAAACCGTTTCCAAATTCTAACAATTCAGGAATACTCAAAATGTGTGATTTTTGTTGATTCCTTTGAACCGCGGGAATCGAGCGTTCCGAGGTAAAGCGTCGCGACGCTGTCCCGTGGATCCCTTAAAAATTCGGTGATTTCAACCGACGGCAGGCGCAAGGACTGTTCTTTACGGCCAACGCAGGTCGCCCGCTCTTTGAATACGTATTACACGAATATGTTAAAAAATGTTCTACTTTCTTTAAAAATCGTCTGGACACTTGGAAAATTTCAAAAATTCTTAATTAGGCATGCCAAAAACCTAATCTAATTGAAGATTGCGAATCAGCGAAGAATCCGTAAATGCTTGAGCAGCTAGATTTGCGTTAAAATGGCTGGTCTGTATATTTTGATTTTTTTTTATTTACCCCGCGAATATCCAATCGACAAACGAGAGGGAATGGCACTTTCAGTTTTTGATCGGCGAATAAGAGAAAAAAGATAAACGAAGAAAAAAAGGAGAGCACGAAGCATTGACGCCGTATTATTTTTGGTGATTTTTCCATCGGGTCTAGTGGTGAACGCGAGAGAGACAGAGATACGCGATATTACTAAGGAAAGATAACGAGAGAGAAAGAGAGAATTGGGAAGCAGATATGTCGTTGCTCTCATGGAATAAAAATATTTCCCAGGCCATTGTGGCTGGAAATAAAAAATTTTAAGCACGAAAATGGAAGCTCCAGTGAAAGAGAGAGAAAAAGAGAGAGAGAGAGAGAGATATCAGCAAATAGAACTAGAAAGAGAAGGGCAGACATTTAGAGAAACCACGTTGCAATTACGTTTTCAGTTTCCGTAGCTGCGTGAATTAAACGTGGCGTCATTAGGGCCCTGCCTCTAATTGCGAATGACGCGAATGACACGACTGACGTAGAGATTCAAGCTCTCGCTCAAAAACTCTCTCGACTCTCACGTGATCAAAGACTCAATATAATTTTGAAAAAATATACGAATAAAATAATTTCAAAATCTCTACGTCCACGTCAGCCACATTTAATGTCTCTCTAATAAAATTTCGTGTCTTCATTATTAGTTAATTGAAAGATACAAATACTTAAAATTTTTAATAAAAACATAATTATGAATGGAAATATATACCGAAGGCGATTTTTAGAATTCGATAAGTTTACAGGACAAACTCATTATCGGCGAATTAGTATCAATCGATAAGCAGAAATCAATACTTGACTTTCACTTAAAAAAAATACTGTAAAATATCGCAAAAGAACGTTCACTCTCAATACATCGAGCACTTGGCATATGGTACTCGATATCAATAACACGATTCGATTGTTTTTTTTTATTTTGCATTTTAAGCCACTACCTTTTATCTTCCCGAAATTTGAGTTTTATATCGATCACTCGACTCATTGATACGTAACACGCACGTTTTTGGGAAACAATAACAATTTTTATATACGACTGGGTTATATTTTTCACGAGCACTAGCACCGTAGAGACCTTCGAGTGCGAAGGGTCATTTCGACTGACCCTTCCTAGCAACAAGGTGGCAGGTAGGTCCCATCGTGGGACCCAAGACTATCCTATGGGCCCAGCCAATAGGAAACGCCACGGGGAACGGGTCTCTGCAATACATACTACGTGGGTATAGGTTACGATAGAAAAAAAAAAAAAAGATGAGCTCCTATACTATAATTTTTACAGCGGGACACATGCACACTCCTTTGATACAAATATACATTCAATTATTAAAGAGTCAAGAGAGATTAATATTATTTCTGAGAAAAGTATGACGTCACGAGCAGTTATTAATTTGATTAAGAAATGTCAGATAAAATGCTACCAGGCTACTTTTTAATTAATAAGTACAGTCGACGCTATAAATAATCATTCGTCTCGAATAAAGCACAGAGTAACAATCCGTACAGTAACAGAGCCATTTTTCACTCAGCAAAAGTCAAGTGCAGAATTGACTGTCGCGAGATAATGAAAAATCGGCAATAGTTTTTATCGTTGATTTGGCCCATCTTTGAATCCGTGCAATAAATCGGCATAAATCTGCAAAATTATTTTGCTTCGTTTTTACCTCTTCCTTCGAAAAAAAAAAATTGTTTACGTCCAACCGTATAGAAAGTTTTCAGACAATTTTCATGGCGTCGTCACGGCGTAGTTTATGCCGAGCAAAGTAAAGCAACGTCGGGACACGATGGCGTCGCGACGCTTATACCTATAAAACGGTCGGGCGTTCTGATAACGTTACTCGGCCGATCAGACTACGTCCGGTATATTCTTCCGCATCGGCGATAATAATCGATCGACAATATGGAGACGCGGCCTAATGAGATCGACGCTCCAGGAAATTGCTTCTCTTTGAAGAGGCGCTGTTCGACATTTGCAATAGGTTTATGAGAAAAGATGGAAATTTGACACATGACACTATTAATAGATTACGCGTCATAATAGTCTATAGACCGTAATAGATAACCCAACATACCTGACCCAGATAACAATGACGACTATACACACACGACTATCCTGTGGCAAATAATAATTTATTAAAAATAGAATTATTCAATAAAATCATACGGGACGTCGCAATAAATTTATTGATCGACAATCCAACATATTTAATTTTCGAAAATATTACAACTTCCCAAAAAATTAATATTGTCTATCCACTCGCTTAACGATTCAAGAAAAGTGATACGAGCGGATATAGATATGTTCGATAAGTGTTCGACGCAATTGAACATATTGAGCCAGTGGGATATCAAAGGGAGAGTAAAGTCGACAACTACCAATGTATACCAATACTTTTCACATATGAGTAGTATGGTAATATATATTGCAAGTACTAGAGAGAGGGATAGAGAGTGAGAGTCTGAGGGTATACGTGGTTGCTCCTACGTCATCGAAGAGGCATGGCCTACAAAAATAGAGATTTCCAATAACCGATAGCCCTCTCGTTCCCCCTTACCGGATAGGACACAGAAACAATGCAGTGCGAGTGAGAAGAGAGGAACCACGAGAGAGTGATGGAGAGATCTAGAGAGACTGAGTATGTGCTACCCACTATCAACCATGCTATTCTCTATTTTCTGTATAAATAATCATACATCTACCAATCCTGTAAAATATACTGGTGCGAGAGAGAACTTAATAAAAGAAAGAGAGAGACTCTCTCTTTTTTTTATTACAAAATAAACGATGCATGTGCACCGTGGAACCACGTGTTTAAGGTTCTTTCCTCTCTGTCCAAACAAACCGCGAATTGAATGTTCTCTCTCTCTCTCTCTCTCTCTCTGTCAATTCTTCGTCGAACTGTGCGATTGGATCTATTTTTGTCTCTCTCTTTCTCTCTTCCGTTATATCTTTGTTGGTTCCCTCTGTGTATCGCTTATGTGCAATACTTTCACTCTCTCCCTCCCTTTCTCTCTTTGGTCCTTTGGTCCATTCACAAACCGTTGATTGGATTGACACCAATACAGAGTTGAGAATTGAGATGAATGAACCGTCTGGGTTATCGTGGAGGAGAACGGGATAGTTAAGAAAGAGAAAATTAGATAAGTACGGAATTTGTAATTACAGAGGGGAGGATATTAATAATTATTTTTGTTAGCGAAAGGAATTGTTATAGGATCTTGGTATCTAGTAAGCCAGGACTTCAGCAGGTGGGTTGTAAAGTCCAGCGATTAGTGTTCTGTCAATTTAACAGGAACTCATGGTGCAATAGTATGTTATCATAGGAATTCGCAATAGGTAATGTACGCCGCTTTGCGTAATATTGGCCATTGACAACGATAGTGCTGCAATACGTATACAGGAATTCAGTCCGTGCTTATAGAGCGTTCAATTTTGGAATCAAGGTCGATTATTTGAGAAAATTGAAATTTACTCAAAAAAGAAACAAAAAACTCTAAATTATACAACGTACAATATCTATCTTCGACTTTTAATAATTTTTCACAAAATTCTTAACAACCTTCCAGATTTGTATACAAAACTTTCACACTGCATCCACATTTTCTTTTTTTTTTAATAAAAATCGCTCAAATTTATTCATAAAAGTCTATAACATTTTCCACAATTTTATCAATCCACCTAATAATAATATTCGCCGTATTGCCTGTCGGGTGAATCTCCCAGTAGGCATTCTGCAGTTGCATGTATGTGGTTGGTACTCACATATGTATGTGTCATATATATACCACTATTCGAGTATGGATTGGAGGTCAATGCACGTTAATTGGTTGAATGTCAAGGTCAAACCTCTCTCCCGTGTCATAGTATTATCATCGATTATTGGACGTATCTCGTGGCTATTGCGTAACACCACAGATACCAGTGGCAATGACAGCTGACGGACAAACTTAAGACATTTACAGGACATCATCCAGCATCCAAATACCAATCGGAGTATCAATCATTCCTAAAATCATCGAAAGTGTTGTTAGCTAGACGTCATTGTCAGCGATTAAAATCGTGATCGATTACGTAAACAAGCCACACGGGTTATCAGACCGATGATATCAATGAATCCCGACAGTAGCGCCACGGCGGTAAACAAAAGAGATATGGGTCAGTGAAGTGAAATAAAGAAGATTGAAAGGGAAGAAAGTAATCGATAAATAAAAAAGAGGAGTTTACCAATAGATAGGAGGGGGTTGCTGAATGAGGGGAAGGGGAGGGGAGTTCACGGTTTACGAGCGAGGGGGCGCCAGCGTGCTCACGTGGGCGTCAAGGGGTGGAGTGGAGAATCGAATTCGCTATGGGCGATCGAAGCGGCGTGCGTCGCGTCGCGTCGTTGAAAATGAAAGTAGATGACATTGCGATACGGGCAGACGAACAATAACCAATCATGTACAATTAACCTGTGACACCGTGACACCTAAATACTCGAGTACCTACATAGCGGTTATGTTCCCATTATGTGGCCGTATCGACATGTGTTTCGTGCACCAGGCCACCGCTATATGCTGTATACATAGCACGACATATATTCGCGCATTCTCCATATGACTACATAACTCCCCTATATGGAAATATACATATAGATATATGTATATAGATAGATATGGTACATAGTCAAATACCTTGATACATAGTTTGATACACGATTACCTGATAGGCCTATCGAATTCATCGTTTCCATGCTATTACTATATAACTCGATTTAATAGTTCGATATCAATTGATACCTATACGCGATGTTATCAATTGTTGAGCAATGCTGAACGATTAAATAATTTCTTTCGGTTTTTTACCTATAATTTTGAAAAGGATTACCGATGATTTAAGAACAATGACAACTAGTTGGGCACGTTTTAAGAATTTTCATGGGACAATCTAATGTGGGATACCTGTTCCAGGTTAAAGGTCGGGTCAGGACCCTGGGACCCCATAACAACCTGCTGGCTGACCCCGCCTATTTTCTAGTCACGCTTAGGGGTTGTTTCCCTGTCCCCCTCTCTACTCGTGATTCTCGACGTAGGGGTGGCTGCAGATTCTGCAGGAACCGGTCTCTTTGCTGGGGGTCCATCTGTGCAGGATGCTGGATCCTCGATTCTGCACTTAGGAAATCTAAGGATATCTTTGCTAGCTTTATTCATTAAGGCGCGTTCTCACGAAGGGGTTGCAGGCTTTTTCTGCTTCTTGTCTGCTGATAATGCACTTGGATTTGTTAAATCGAGATGTTCTCACGAAGGGGTGGTACCTCTGAGGTATCTTGCAGCATACAACGATCACTTTGACATCGTCAGGTCAATATTCCAAGTTTAGCTTTATTCATTAAGAAGATTCTCTCACGAAAAGTGGTCCTTGGAATTTTATCGTCTCCTTTTTTTTCGATCTTCTTCGAGCCTTCCCTTTGCTGAAGAACATTTTGCCAAGGGGCGAATAGAGATACCGTTATATATAATCTCTGCCGCATGACAACTTTAGCTTTATTCATTAACTAGAATCACGAGAAAGGGTTTAAGATATAGCTGCATTCATTACCTTGATATCCTCGGGCATATTTAATATTTAAAAAAGGTTATTAATATTTCAATCGCAATAATTAATTACGGCGTATAAATTATGTAGTATAAACAACCAATTAATATATCAACAGTGAAAATAAGAGGGTTTAGCAAATACTGCCAATAATGAATAAATAATGTAATCTTTATTTAGAGTTACAATTGTAGAAACATTTTATCAAAAATTTATTTTTCAAAAAAAAATAATATTATCACACGTATCTCATTTCCACTATATCAGATGTGTCTGCTTTTCAAAATGAAAAGTAGTAATACTAGATTCTAGCTAATGTATATATATATATATACACATAGATCCACGTATGAGATTATAGAATACGTGAAATTCCTAAAAAAATTCAAAAAAATCCTTACATGACGCTAAATGATCCTGCAGGATTCTGCAGGATCCTGCAGAACCGTGCAGGAGGTCTGCAGAGCCAGTAGCGAAGGGTTGGGCCTTATGCTTGAAAGGACGAAGGGTGGGGGTTGAGCTCACGCTCAATTCGTAGGTTTGCTGGGGGTCCAACAATGGCAGCAGCAGCAGCTACACTATAGAATAGAAGCTGCTTTTTCGTCCAATCTGCTATTCGACTAGCTCTATGCAAATCGTCGAAAAACGGGTAGAACCGGCGATCGACTACTGGTCATCCAGTTTGAGGCTGCAGAAGTTCGGTACGTCGAAGAGTTCAGTTTACGCGTCGTTTTCACACGAACGACACACGGCCGCTGTTTAGTCTGTTGTCCGTTAAATTTGTTCTATGTAAAATTGTACGTTTTGAAAATTCACATTATCATTGTTTCCGCTGATCGTGACCGAAAACTGAAAAAAAGTCCTACGGCGACATCATGAGAAAAGCAAATGTGGTTCTACAAGGTAAAGACGGAAGCTGAGATAACGAGGTGCGTCAAGAGCAAGTTGAAGACAGAGTGCCGGAGTGTGACAGGTGGCGCCTTCTAAAAAGGAAGGCAGTCCGAAAAATGGCGTGAAGTGAGTATGCGTGGGCGCAGAATCGATGAAGGTCGCAAAATGGCGGAGCATGGACCAAGAACGAGATATAGAGATACGGAGAAAGATGGTAGGAGGAAGAGGGAGTATCGGAGGGGATGAAGGTAGATGAAGGGACGGGAAAAAAGGTTAAACAGCGTGAGAGATAAGCTGATAAATAAAGAGAGAGAGAGAAAGATAAAAAATGGATAAAAGGTGATAGGTCAAAAATCAAGAAACTTTCATTGACTTTCTGGGTCAAGGATAATGTACCTAAAATCATCAAAATATCAGGTATCTACCGAACGCATAAGCCTTTCTATGTTCACTGGTGTGTTCTGGGTTAACCTCAATTTTGCAAGATCAAGCGGAAAGGTCAATATCGTAGACTGAGGAGTCAGCTTTGATTTTCCAGCGAATAATCCTTTTTCATCGTACAAGCCGTAATCCTCTCGATATTCTAGAACCCTTCAGGAAAGTTCTAACCAAACCCTCGACGGAATCTCGAGACGCGTAATTCACTGGTGGTAAAATGACCCACCCTTTTAGTCCAAATCCCATACCTACTTTCGGTAGATTTTCCTCTGGGTTTTCGGAGAGTGAGATTCATTAAGGCACACACGGCCGAGCCACTCACACGAGTTTTAACTCTGTCTATACTATTCGCATAATTCACACGATTCACTGGACTCTTATATACGCGCATTCCCCATTGGAGCCATAGGTGTCGTATGAGGAACACACATACGCCTGGTACCGGCCACTCCACGAGAAAGTGTAATCGACAAAGTTTATCGGCTGGTCAGGAATGGCTCGTCTACGTGGCATTCTGTCAATGCCATGTGCATGTCTGACTCTACGTGTCCCTGACTACTTTTGTTCCTAGGTAAACTCCAACCCTAGAGTAGATACAATGCAGAGGGTGCAGGTTGCCGTGCTTGTGGTAAAAAAGGTGCTTTTTCTCATTTTTCAAGAGAGTGCGAGAGTCAGAGCATATGACATAGAGCGAATGAAAGAGAGAGAGAGAGAGAGAGAGAGGGGGGGGGGCGTAGGAGTAAAAAAGAGGAACAGAGGCTGCACGTGGACAGATCGTAAAATAGAAACAGTACGCCCGAGAGACTGACCGAACGAAACTCCATAGAAATGAGTTAATTAGATATTGAATTAATGCTCCTAGGAGATGCCTTCAGTTGACACAAACCTCCGCCAGGAGGCAGCCCTTTACCCTCTTGTTTTTTATTTATGGTGGAATAACCGGAATATCAAAACGTCCAGCGACGTCTCATCAGTTATCCAGGAGACATTTCCATTAGTGAAGTCAGTTACTTGGATCCCGTGTAGGACAGAGTACGGAGATACAAAATGGCGGAACTCTAGAAGGTATACCAACGTCGACTAAGTCTCGTTATGAATTAAAAAAAAATTTTAAATAATTTTAATATAGAGAAAAAGGTGGTTCGCTAGAGTTCAGGTATAGTCAATGGAGCATCCCTTAAAAGCTGTAGGTACAAAATGGCGGCGCTTGGGTAACTTCGTATAGTCGCAGGGACTTCCGTAATGGCGAAGTTTACTTTGCCCATTTGTATCGAGGAGACGCTACCAGCCACCCTAGCCCCGGGGCCAGTAGGAGTATGACTGAGGCAGACTAGAGCAAAACGTAAAAGGATACCGTGGGGGTATAGTTTTCGGGGCTGCGGGTACTTAACGTAGGTAGTACCTGGGATAGGTTCAGGTACCTTCCTACATGCCTCTATAATAATTCATGATATAATGGCGAAATTACCTAGGCAGGCATCCACGAACTCAGCCGGTCAGGGACGTACGTAGACGCAGGTATATAGTGGCGCTTTCGCGGGAAAGTTTTGCTGGCGAGTTACGGTGCTCGCGCGACGTCGATAAATTAGCTTACATTTTTATAATGCGCTCCCTCCCCGCGCCACTACAGGAGAGTCAGGAGAGTCCGGTGCCAGTACGCGAAGGCGGAGCCGAGAGCCTCATCTCCGTGGGTCAAATTAATTCTGGTATTAAAATTTGGCTTGCAAATATCTCGACCTGCGGCGGCTAACCACTACTGGCGCACGTGCGTTGCCCCGCTGTACACAGTACACCACGTATATACGTAATTTACATCTGTTATTACGAGATACCATGAGCCAGTGAGCCTGTGAGTCTCGTGAGCGCGAGGCATAGCTCAGCCATACTCGCTTTATTCGCTCAACTCGCTCTATTCGCTCCATGGACGCTTTACTTGCGTACCCAGCCATAGGGCGTTTCGATTCTCCGCCATACCCCCCAGCACTCATGACCCTTAGGGAGTTTTTGTGCAAATTAATTTTTTTCTACCCCCTCCACCTTTTCTTACCTTTCGTTAATCACCTTTTTTGTTTCTTCACTCTTTTCCCTTGGTACTGGTGATGATGGATGCTGCGTGGAGAAAGTTTTGACGATAACAATTATATAACCTGATAGTACCCCGGTATCTGATATTCCTATCATTGTTTGATATACATATGGTGACTTTGTTATTCTCGTGCTTGTGTACCTACAGTTCGCTCTTATCGACGATACTCACGGTAATTTACCCATAAAGCACTGCTATGGCGAACGGCAATGGTCTAGGAAACGTAAGAAGAATACATTCGCGTGCATCGTGATAAACGCGTGTCCACAGTCCAGCTGGAATTGCTTGATCATTTGTAAACTGTACGCGATTCATTATACACATCGAGTATTTAGCTCATATATTTAACGTATGTTATATGCATGCGTAATTGGCTGGTACTATTTTTTTTCTACCCTCATTTTTCTTTTACAAGTATACAGTTCACGGATATTTGTAAAGACGATGAATGATTGGCCTTTTTCTTCACGTTGCTCACGCGTAGCAGTTAATTTTCAAACATGTCAAAATTATTGAACGAGGTCAAAGAGCGAAAATGCGAGTGGTCTGGTGTATGACAATGAATTGAGGGTGTCATGGCGGGTGGAGCAGAAGGGCGATATGGTTAGGTAATCGTGATTAAAAAAACGTGATTTAAAATAAATTTAAAGAAGAAGCTTCTTTTAATTGCCCCCCCCCCCCCCCTTTACTTCAGCCGTCACCTTTGTACCACTAAAGACCTTGGAACTTCTTTCCATCCGCTCAGTGAAAAGGTGATCGCTCGGTACTGCTTCTGGCTCGTGATCAAAACTCCAATCCTTGAATCTGCGTCTGATGAAAGCTCCTTGTAATTGGACATAATGCTCGCGTAGGTCCGGCATCGGTGACTGGGTCTGTTTTAAATGAGAATCCGTTTCGCCGAGTGTTCAGAGTGTTGCAAATTCGATTGTACGTACGTATCAACCCTGAATCCTATTCGTCGAGGGTCCCGTGAGATTTTAGACGAGTCCAAAAGTAGATAGAATTTCGCTTTGAGCCCATGCCGCTTCTTGTTGATTTCCCCATGACAAAACCCCGTTAATAAAACAGGGGTTAGAGACTCGGTTAATTTCTCGCTCGGTGCACCTGAGCTTTTACGTAGACAAGAAAACTACGTGAAGAAACTTAAAACGGTCGATACAACGAAAGCTGAAAATCTTTAAATTCACATGAAAATATTTCAGCCGTATATGCAGACGCGTATCTCTTTGATGAAAACTATCAGAAAAAATGTCTGTACTAATGGCGCGACTCTCATCCGTATAAGAGAAAAAAGTATCGTTTCTGTGAAACATTTAGTAATCGGCATTCCTTTTGAAAATATTTCCAGAAAGAATGTCAAAGGAGGGATTGCCTTTTGAGGGAAGCTATAGATGCTCCAGAGTCACCCTCGACACATTGAATAGACCTGTAATTGCGCTTCCATCCTCGCGCGAGAATTGAAGAGAAAAAAAAATGTAAAAGTGAAAACAAGTAAACAATTTTACCATCCTCAATCTCAAAATAGTTTCTTCGCGCGTTATCGTCCCTATTGGAAACGCTGGGATATCATTTATCGTTTACACCAATCAGACCGAGAAATTCGACGATGTATTAATTATAAGTCACGCACGCACAATTGGCGCGTATAGTCGCGTACAGGCAAACGGACTGTAGCCTAATGTTCATCTACATTTTCTGCTTAATACGGGTCCAGGCTGTGGCAGGAATGAGAGAAAGAAGAGAAATGAGAGAAAGGCGAGGACTGTGACTGGCAGAGGGGTGGAGGTACACGATTTCCTCCCCCTCCCTCGCTCCCCCACTTCACGCTCAAGAACCGCCAATCCCGAATACTCCTGACCCCTGTAACCCCAGCGTCCCTCAATCACCCTCCGGTCATCATCCATTTCTCTCAGAGCAATTCTCATCCGATTCTTCTCACTCTCTCGCGCCGTGTATCTCGGGGCGGGTGTTTTTCCCTGTTCACAAAATGGCCGCCACCCCCACCCCAAAATCATTCGACTGGGCTTCAATTTTCTCTCCCGCTCTCTTTATACCCCATTCGTTCGTTCGTTCGTTCGTTCGTTCGTTAGTTGGTTGGTCACCCTGGTACCTTGTTCCCTCTCCTTCTTCTCTCTTTGTCAGACCCGTTCCCTCGGGCTGTCTTTCTCTCACTTGAGTCGCCGCTAGTCAACCACCCCTATCGCCCGGCGCCACCGCCGCTCCTGGAACCACCACCAGCCCCAGCAGTTTTACCACCCCTGAACCCACGTACACGTTAGCCATGTAGTTCCCTAGATATCTATCTATCTACCTATCTAGCTGGCTGGCTACGTATTCTACCTAACCCCTAGCTGCTACTGCTACCCCCTACGTGATGGTCTTTCTCTGTATAAGCAACCCAGAAGCCGGCCGGCCGGCTTCTCTCTACACAGTGTTCCAACGAGGTCGGAATATTGTTACAGAGAACGCGGATGAAATTTATAACTAATTACGGGAAAAGTTTAGATGACCGTTGGCCGGCTTGGCTAGATTCGCTTACCGCCCGGATATGGGAATGGAGGTGCAGACATATAGTATTGGAGGTAGGTTTATCCGGTACCTCCTGGTCGACGACGTCGACGACAGACCAAGTTCCAACTTTACTGTGCATGGGTTACGCGTTCACCCCTCTGAAAAACAAATTACATTAATTGGAGTATTAAGCGACGCTTTAAAGCACAAATGGATGAATGGATTAAGATGGATTTTAGGGGATTTGTGGATTTTATTTTTATTGCACGGACCTATTTGGTAGACTCTGTGGTTCTTATCTTTAAGAATTTTTTTGGAATTGTTTTTTATAGACATTACGTAGGTTAATAAATATTATATTATTTATGGTTTATTTCTTGCGCATATACAGGGTTTCCAGGAAAATTCAATATTCTTATGTTTACCAATTAGTTTTTATATTTCCTTACGCAAAGCTGCTGTTATCAACGGATTGATAATTAGAGCCTCGTTGTATGCAGATCGCCAAAGTGCTGTTCTTATTTGATTCGATTTGCCAGACAATCGGATTTAATCTGGTAACGCGCTGGTTCGATCGGGAATACAAAATAGCAGGATAGTTAACATTTGACAGGAATTTTTCTATATCTGAAAAACGATCCTTTATTTAACTGTAGTCTATCTGTATCACATTGACGACACTATTATTGTATTTTATTAATCATAAAGCAGCCTCAAAGTACAGGCAATTTCGTACACCGCCTGGAAATAACTAAATTAATTTTCAAGAGTCTGTATCGTTATCATATATCTGTATCGTTTTACAGGGAAACGTTTCCCGGCATCATACGCATGGACCGAGACATTTGTTAAAAAAAATCATTCAGCATCCATTGAAATATCCAAGCGAAAATATTCATCGTTCGACTCTATATTAAACTTCAGTGCAACAGGGTAATTATGAAAAAAAAAAGCAGAGTTCATCTGCTGTGCAAAATACGAGGGCAAACAATCATGACTAAAATTGCAAAAAAATAAGTTGGTTCAACGTATTTTTAAAAAAAGTAAAAAGTTGTACAATATTAACAAGAGTAACTATTCCCAGAAATTGAACGACCTTTAAGTTTATTCGTGGAAAAAGGCAGTGATCGTAGCGAAAGATACTCTTGACGCGTCGAGCGTCTCGTTTCTCACTGACACGATTAAAAATTCAATCGAGCACGTCGGGACGCTGCGAGAGAAGTTTGGGTGAGAGGGGGAGGGACTGAAAAAAAAAATTGTAAAAGAGAGGAAAAGGACGATATCGATCCGGGAAGATTTATCGAGTCCTGACTGGAGAGAACAAATCTAGAGGATTCGTATACTATGTATATGAGAATTGAGTTCTCGTAGAAGGTTTTGAATATACTCTTCGATAGATACGTTGTACAGTGTTCTTTACCATGAAACAACCTGTACATATACAACCCTTATGGAATTCCTATAGGAGTTCCCGTTACTGGAGATCGACGTTCAGTTTGCACTGACGAAATCGACGATCCCTGAAGAGCAGAGGTAGAATTTGTATAGCTTGAAAATAGTGTATATTATAGATATATATATAGGATTTTTTGTTTTAAACCAATACAACCCTTTCTCCTTTACGGTCCCAGTGGCATGGCCTGGAAGACCGATGGAGCTACCCTCTCTTGCTAATTTTTATTTTCCCGCAAGCGGCATTTTAAAAATTACCCTCCGTCCTTCTTGGTATTGCCCTCGACACTATGGGGTTGAATTAGAAGGGGGTGAGGGGTGGTTCGGCTATATCCCCACCGCGGGACTTAGGGGTTGAAAAAATAAAAAAAAAAGTGGAAAAAAAAGGTACCACCCTCTAACCACCGCTGACGCCCCTCGAGCCGTTCCACTTTTTTGTCCGGGACAACGTGATGTATTGCGCCCCGTGTGTCCCCTTCCGTACACGTCGTGTTTGGTTTCGTTTTTCCCGCCAAATTCTCTTCTCGTTGCCGACCTCTGTTTTAAATCCACCCCCGTCCGCTCGGTTTTCTTAGCTTGATTAATTATCGCCTCTCGCGCCGACCGTCGTGTGATCTCCTGCTATTCTTTTTTTTTCTTTACTTTTTTCCCGTCTTTCCCGCCCCTATTATTTAAATTTGTTTGCTGGATCTGTCATATTTTCATAAGAATTTTGATCGAACCTCGAAAAATTCTTTTCCAGTTGATGGGGATATTGTATTTTGCAAATTGTTAAGATTTTTGAATAAGATCGATGAGTTTATGATATTTGTTTATATATTCGTCATAAGTTTTATCGTCGCGGTGGTACGATAGGATGTTACTAATTTTTTTAGACTATCAATTGGTTCTAGCAATATATATTAATAATGTTATATAATTCCAGTATTATACAGATATATTTCTTTGCGAGTTTTCTCTCGTCACAGTCAGCGTTTTAATACTCGGATTCAATGGAAATAACGCAAAATTCAAGGTGAATTTCCGTGCAATTTTATCGAGGATTTAATATTCTGAGTGCAGGCTTGGCCATTGCACTATGCGAATGGTAATGAGGGAGTCAAGATTAAAATTAGCTGCTTCAAGGGATTAAATCGAAATTCATAGGGGATGATGGGTAGAACCCCTCCCTGTCACTCGGTCAAATCTTATGCTTCAGATTATCCGTGATAGACGATTTATCGGTAAAATTCTGCTAGATAATTTAAGGGATGGGATATTTAGAGCCCGTCTCAGGGACAAATGCCAGTTCTAATAGTGCTGGACTTTGATTTTGTAATTTTTGGTAAAAAAAATTGTTTGCCATTAATAGGGATTTGCGTCAATGAGCTCTCGAAGCAATCGCAAGGAGGTCAGTAAGTATGTTGCATAGGATTTCATACGAAGGGGTAGTTATCGAAGAGGCAATCGCAAATCACGTTTATACGAAGAACCACCCTTAGATAGGATTGATCAATTTTAACTATGAATTGTTTTTATTCGTTAAAGTATTAAGGTTTGATAAGAATTCGTTGTCGAATTTGGAATTTATTCTGCCTTGGAAGGGGTTTCTGGTGAGGGTACATGGGACACCTTATCGGTTGGCGACGCCGTAGCTCCATCAATCATCTGGCTCGCAGGTAGTCCTGATTAGGGGTTGGTCGGTGAAATTGGATTTTTTCAAATAACCCCTGAACTCGGCGAGAACTTTCGCTATGTAGAGGAGTGTCTATCCCTTTTTACCAGGAGGAAGAATTAGGGGATGAACGGAGGTGCTCGAAACTAGGGGTTATTAAGGTATTCAGATATTGATGCCATGGTCGTCTAGTCGGTAGTTATAGGTACGTATGACCAGGTTGGGTACCAACTGAAAGAGGGTTGCGGGTTGGGTTGGGGGTAGTTTCGAAGCGTTTAAGGTGCGTTAATAAGGTTCTGGCTGCTGGAGTCCTGCGAATCCCCCAGGACATTTTCGGTGGGCAGGGAGGGAACGACGTGTGGCGGAGGATAAAAGGTAAAAGGTAGAAGGTGGAAGGGTTCGAGGGTGGTAGGGTGAGAGGGTGAGTTAGAATAAAGCATTCCCCACCGAGAAGCTCCGGACCAATCAGGAGTCCCGTAACTTTTTGCCCCTCGCGCACAGCCACCCCCGTACGTGATCGCGTCGCCGTATTTTTCCCCTCTGAGGTCGCGAGGCTGGTTTGGCGAGGCGGCGGCGCAGGAGGAGGGTGGTTGCTGCTCAGCGAATGTAGAAGGGGTGGCTCAGCGAACGATGCGCAGTACGCAACTTTTACGGGGATAATGGCGCCGTGAGCCCCCGCCCTAGGGATCAATTTCGCAATAACATCCCTTACTTTCAAGGCTTCCGCGATCGATCTTCGCACCCTTCGAGACAACGGTTGTCTCAAGTCTCAATCCCGATCATATCCAGCCCATAAAGAGCCCCAATACGTCCTAATGTATCAGTCTTTCTAACACCTTCCGGTTATCACCCCTCTTGCTTCTGATACGAAACTCAGGGGTTTCACTCGTGCGAGAAAGGACCTTCCGGAAATCGATGACCTCTACGCACTATTTCAGTTACCATTTCCAAAAATGCCTAACACCCTTTTGTACGTTCGGCAAATATTTTTTCTAGCCACTCCAAGATAATCTAAAGCATCCTACAATTGTTTCCGATATCAGAAATTATACGATATCGAGATCAAAGGAGCTGGAAGCTGTGCAAAGGGTAGTTCCATAAACAAAGATTCGTCGCATACGTACATAGCAATAAAAATCTAAAATATTCATGACCACAAGTATATGAATAGGGGATGCATATGTGATCTCAGAAGAAGAAATACCTGAAGATGCAGATGGACGAGGGGTAGATGCGAACGAACTACCCTATTTTCGACTGGCGATAATGGTGCTGTTTCGATATTACGGAATAATTTTTCAAAGCGACGATAAACAAGGTATAAATTTAGGCAAAAATCAAAGAGATCAAAGATGATACTGTCATATAACCAACCGAGGGTAAGCAGCAGAGGGTAGCTAGGAATCAAGGATTCGGAGGATGCACGCGAGTTGGACGTATTATGCTCTTGCTACGAATTTACCCTCGTATAGCCCAAGCCCACCCTCTCATTTTTCCTTCCCCGCCAATCCCTTTCTCGTGCCTCACCTCATCGCTCCCCTCACCCCTCACGCTCCTCGCAACCGCCCTTCCTGTCCCTCTTTCTCTATCGCGGCTATGCGTGCTTTCGCGAAAATCCTCGCGATAAATTATGCCGCGCGGGGGAAATAAATGACCGTCCTCCCTCCTGACCGCCCTCACCCCCTTGCATCCCCTTTCCCACCCCCTCGCACCACCGCGCCGTCCGCACGAAACCTCACAGACCTCTCTGTGCTTCGTTCGCCTCCGTCCCTCCGACGCGGCTGGACCCTCCCTTCTCACTTCAACCCCCCTTCGCCCCCAGCGCCACTCAGGTGGCGCCCTCCAACCCCACGTACCCTGTACCCTGCACCACCGTTCGTATCCACCCTACGAACCAGCGAGCAACCGACGCCTCTAACCCCCCTCGTAGCCACCCCCCTCTAGGCTTGGTCAACGACGCGGCGGCCCTGCGAGCGAGGAAAGCCGGCTTTAAAATTA
This sequence comes from Trachelus tabidus, assembly GCA_030142655.1. NCBI lineage: Eukaryota > Metazoa > Arthropoda > Insecta > Hymenoptera > Cephidae > Trachelus > Trachelus tabidus. The sequence continues at coordinate 1,991,518 of JARQTI010000396.1, read as the reverse complement.
TAATGGCACGCGCAATTTTGATAACCGTTGCCGGCGCGCTTTGATATTTTACTCCTATCCTGAACCACGTCGGCCGCCGACGCTTCCATCGTACCGAACGTCCTCTTCCGCTGACTCCTAGGCATCTTCGTATCGTTCCTGTCATCATTATCCTGCGTCTTTTTATCTACTAGAATTACGACTGGCGACGAACGTATTCTAAAAAAGACGTTCTACGTAAATTTCGTGCAAATTTTTTATGGGAGTTTACCTCATTTTTATCTATCATGATTTAGACACCGATCCATCCGTTGGGGGTTGCGTAAGTTTGCTGGAACTTTGGATGCTGTGTATCAATAAGAATTTGTATGCTTCAATGAATCCTCATAGTTTTCTATGGGTCCGCGCTCATTCATTCTGCTGGAATTGACGCCGGATATTCCGTCGTGCAGTAATATTTCCGCATACTGTTGCTTCGTGCGTACTACAATATTATCGATATGGTAATACGCGTATTGTATACTCTATATGTGCTGTATCGTGTTGTGCTTACGATATCGATGGAACTGACACACTACTGTTATGTCAGTACTCCTCTGTAAATAATACCCGGTTTTGTTCAGAGTCAAACGAATTACGATGGTTTGTATGAAAAGGAGTAGAAAGCAATAAATATGCTTATAACAAAATTGGAATTGATTAGCATTGTTTTATCATTAGGTTTAAGGGAAATAAAACGTGGAAATTCTTCAGGGTCACAATTGGCGGGTATTCTATTTTTTCATTGGCGATGAGAAATGGCATGTGGCGATATTACGCAATTCGATATTAATGGTGGCCTCGGTCTACACGAGAGAAAACAATGGCGGAACGCCGAGCACGTCAGGGACGTCAAGGCGTGCTGCGACCAGAACGAACCCGCTTTTGTCAACGAAAATTATTAGAGCTTTTGCTTTTGTATTTTGCGGCTTCTAAATCTCAGACGTCAGGGAGCCTCGTGTGCTTACGAGTCTAAAATGGCCTCGCGTAGTTACCCACAACCTATACAACCCACGACCTACAAGCTATCAGGAATCCCTTTGCGAGATCAGGGCACAAGTTCACCTATCGACGTAAGTCCTTGCGATATATATCCTTCCTGTTTCGCACCCCCGTACAAAGGGGTACGCGGTTGGAGGGTGTTTTGAAAATTTATAGAAAAAAAAAAGTTCAGGATACACGTTGCGGGAGTTTACGTATCACGCGAACCGCAATGTTTGAGAACGGTGTCAAAGGAGGGTTGCGAAATTTTGAAACGGAGAGTGCTCGAGATAGCCTTAATTAAAAAAGGAAAAATTATGAAAAGGTTCCCAAAAACCGTAAGGAGGGTAAAGTAAGTTTACATGAGAAAAGAAGCTTTTTGGACATTACCAGACTGTTTAACATTTTACAGAGGATATTTAAACAGCTACCCGTTACCACCCTTGAAGTCCCAGGTCGAGCATGTGCTTTGGGGCGGTTTTGCGCCCACCTATCGACCCTCTCCCATCTCTTGATCCACCACCCTATCCCCTCTCAGCCTCACCTCGCCCTTACTCAACCTTCCTATGCTTCCCTGGGCCCTCGCCCCTCCCTTCACCCCCTTCACCATCCCAAATAGCAGACCAACCTTCGTGTGCTCACGGACGTGCAAAAAAGGAAAGACGAAAAAACAGACACACGAACAGGCACGCAGACCTATACCTATCCTAATTTTACTCGGCATTCCGCGCAGCTGTGCCAACCCCCCAACGCTACACCCCCTTTTGAAATTTCCAAATTTTAACCCACGTCCTGGCGACGACGTAATGGACAAGCTTCCACATAAAGAAAGTCGTATTTCTTTTGGAGAAGATAAAAGAAGGTGTGCGAAAAACATTTACATTCAATGTGTTTGAGGTTGCGATATATTTAACTGTAAGGGTGTAAACTACCCCCTCGATTTTAACATGTGTATTTCTTCCATTCCGATTTCAGCCGCTTTTCAAATAAACAAAAATTTATACGTGAGAAAACAATGGAAGAAGTTTTAATTCGCCAAAGACTTTCCATTTCCGATGGGAATGGGGGATGAAAAGAGTCAGTTAATCTTAGGGGGGTATAGAAAAGATGCTATGGTTTCGGGGTAGAATTATCGACAGCAGTAATAAAGGGCGTAAAGGGTAGCCGCGCCGAATAACAACGGTGGTGGAAGCGGAAGAGCGATATTCGCCGAGGGATATATCGAAGAAGGATTTTCATGGGGATGAAAGTAGGGAAAAAGTATGGAGGGAAAAAGGTAGGAGCACCGATTTACCTATAACCCATTAATCGACCCCACTTTTCTATTAAGAGACGCTCGATTGACTTGCGTTGTTCGGCTTTCCTTTCCCCGATCGCTTCGCTCTCGTTTTCCCATTTTTTTTCTCTCTGTCAGATTCAACCCCTTCGCGCAGTAGCCCGGCTCGACCGACAACCCCGTATATACCGTACCAACCCCCTCAGCCCCGCCAGCGCTTCCATACGTCGTGTCGCTTCGCTTTTCTGTAAAAGTGCGAAAACACGTTCAGGTGCGTATCGAATGACCGTGACGCCCCGTGAAAAATTTCATCGCTTTCTCTTAGGATATTTTTATTCTGCTTTCGCTGTATCCCTAGTTTTAGTTTTAACGGGCTTATGAGTTTACCTCTTTTTTTCATTTCCCTCTTCCACTCACCTGAAATATTCATGTAACGTAAAGTACCTACCATCCAGGATAGACCTACTCGATAGGACTTTGAGGATCTAACATTTTTTATATAGACTCTTTCTCAAGAGTCAAAGACATCGTGGTCCATTGCTGTCCAATATTGACTCAACCATTTGGGCTACTGCTTGACTGATTGTAACACCCGTTACCAGAATCTGAAACAATCCTATAAATTTAGACATTGTGACAGCAATGAGAAGGGGCCAGATCAGCCGGATACTCTTGATTAACCTTGCTAGCTCCATCAGTTACAGATCCAGCGTAATCCAGCATCTGTATTCTTTGATGTTTCAAATACCACATGTCCAATAAATATGTAATATACACAATTTCTCAGGACTACCCTACTACCTGAAGATGATTCTACTGAATTCATAGAAATCGAATGGACAGAACCATCTTGGTGCAATAGTACTGAATAACAGTGTATACTGTATTGTTTCTCAATAATGTAGCATATGTATATCATATGCGTATGACTATATATTTACGTGTACCATTCATGAATGAGGACTACGGGTATAGATATGTAGAGAGGGAGAGACATAATATTATTTCAAAATTATCTAAATTTCTTAAAATCGTTGAATATCGTGAAACGGAGTGATTGAATCTGTTTGATTCATAACGATATTTTTTTTTGTTTTAGGTATACCGATCAGAACGATTAGGATGATTATTGGAAATTGTGAGGAATTCGAGGCGTGAGTCGACAGCGAAGGGATGCCGTGAACGTAATGTGTCGCGACTTGGCTTGATCGTGCCGGGCGATTTACGTGCCGGATTAGCCCGCTAGTGGCTATTCTGGAGTTTTCGTAATCCGGCCGGTTCGGAAACGGGCTGAGGTAGAGAGACACCTCTCTAAAGGGATCATTCGAGCCAAGTGGCTGGGGTTAGTCAGTGCGTGTACTACCCTTGTGCGGAATGAGTATATACTAGTATACTTATATACACTTATGTAGCAATGTTTATATATATATATATGTTTCTATTGTGTATGTATAGGTTAACACAGGTATATAGAAGCGTGAGCCAGAGCCAGAAAGAGCCATGAGCCAGAGGGATGAAGAGGGCAAGGCCGGCAAAGGGTTGCCAGGACTAGAGAGGACCCTCTTAAAATACACCCCTGGGAGAGAAAAAGAATCTCGCGGGTGAGGGCGCCGCCCTCGCCGCGAATTTCGAGCCGCCATCGCGGCTGTGGGCGTGGCTGCGCAGACGCTGACAAAGAAAAATCGGGAGTGAGAACGTTAGCGAGGATTTTCGGGGGTTGCCGGCGATGCTGACGCCGCTTCTCGTGACGTTGATCCTGGCGCTGCCGTTAACGCTGGAGGGAAACAAAAAATGATAAAGGAAGAGAAAAAATGAGGGACGAAACGGACATAGAGAATGACGCTAAATCTGCAGGGAGAGTAAGACGTCGGATAAGAGGGGTTGGAGGGAAGACGAAGGAGAGGAAAATTATGTCTCCGTACTGGTTGCTGCAGAGGGCATCTTTCACGAGGGTGAGTATGGCTGTATGAGAATTTTAGTTCATATACGTGTTTCATCCCTCCCGCGGGTGCACCCCTCTGCTAGTCCTCCCTACCCCTATTTCACTCCTTTCTCTCTCTCTTTTTGACTCTTCTCCTGGTTCTCTAGGACTGAGAATACCCGGGAGAGGGAGCCACCGAAATTATTTTCCACTGGGAACCACCACCACGTCACCATCAACATCGCTAGCGCCGGTACCAGCATCGACTCCGACGCCGACGCCAACGATACCACCCCGAAATTTCAGCCCTTTAATTTCAGATGGTATGATAATTCGTGGCGATATTTTACACGAGTCTGGGAACCTGGCTCAACGTGGATTTTATTGCAGCCGGCGAACACCTACTTCGTGCTACCAAATCATCATATTTTCATAGTTCCAATTACAATAAGAATTATTTGAAGAATTTGTTTAATTTTGAATACATGAATTTTCACTGATTTTTATCTATGCTTCAACGCGAAGCAACAACGTGGAGCTGTTGATCTTGACGTAAGTGTCGGATTTCTTGAAATAAAGGACAATGGGAATTACTCGATATAAAATCATTCTAATTCTCTCATCGGATCGGTTACCTACGTTATACGCGGATCCATTGAATATATTTTATTTCGAGTTTTTAAATAATACATCAAAGAACGATAATAAATAATTCACACGACGTAGCGAGAGGATCGGACTTCACTCTCCTCCCTCGATACTATCCCGAACTGCATTCACTCTACAGCCCTCTTTCAATCCCAAAAATTTTTTGAACTCCCCACTTTACCGTAATCGACAAATTATGGATTTTGATAGTCTTTTCTTGTATTATTTAACAGAAATAAGGGAGACTTCACACAATACGTACAACTGGCAAGCTAGTACGTTTTCATAGCATCCTTAAGGATCCATCAGTACCCACAGGATTAGCGGGAAGATCGGAAGCGTGAAAAGGATGAAAACCTGGATGGTCAAATATCCATAAAGGTATAAAACAGTGAGGACAGATTCAGCCAATCAGAAGAGTTCATCCGTATGAAGTTTATTCGGGCAGGAGAATGGGAGAATTTGAGTCGGGACAATTTTTTAAAATTAAGGCTGTTAAACCTAATCTCCATGTAGCGCGATGGTCGCGGGCGCTTGCGCATCTTCATCTGCTCAGCCATTCTAGCAGGAGACATAAAAACAGCGTGTTCCCCTTCAGCAGTTAAATCGCTCTGCGAAACGTTCTTAATATCTGCAGAATGTAACGGGCTCGGTTTGGCCCTCGTGCTATGCGAATGGGGATGGCGCCGCCAGGCTCGATCTCTGGAGTGGGTTTTAAGGGTGTTTCCAGAGGGAGCCTGGATTTTAGGCGTCCTACGACCAGGAAATACCCGGAGCCTCCGTCGGGAAAATGACTGCGCCCGCCATTCGGGCCCCCAGCTAGAGATATGAGATTACTCCCTTCCATTTTTTTCCCTTCTTTTTTCCTTTCATGCGATAAACGTGCGAATTATGCTTAATACGCCGGACTATCTTTGCGTTAGGTTAGGTTGGTATCCGTGCTTTTTATTCGGGATGAGTTTGAATCCCTCGAGCATTCGAATGGCCACTGAACATTTCTACCAAGCGGATATGGTACCTGCTCCTAGGTAGCTATTATGTTCCATTTTCCCTTTATCAAGATATTTTCATTGTTTTACTCAGTATGTTTTTTTTAATTTTTTTTTTTTAGTTTCTTCTTATATCGGCGGGTTTTAAGAATTATTCTAAGGATAGACGTAATGTGTAGAATACCCCCCTCCAGTCAAGAGAATTGACCGCGTGTTGTTTTTCTGTCCACTTTGGGTTGACAATGTCACCCCTCTTTTCTGCGATATCCTTCACCTTTTTCAGAACCAATTGTACTGACAAAATACTCAAAATAAAAATTGATTATCAGACGTTTGTTTTTTTTATTTTCCATCAGCTTTTCCAAACAGTCCATATCTTTGGTGCTTATTTTCTGACACTTGTTAATACCTTCGTTACCTGTTCACATCGTACTGGAAGTTGATTCAATTATCATTTGAAACTTTTATAATTTTCATAATTCAATTTGCTTTATTTCACAGCCAGCTTGTCTTATGAGAACATTTTTAATTATAAGGAAGTATATTTAATCATATTAATCGTATGTATTTTTTGAAACACATGATCACTTGTTACGCTTGAGATAAGAATGAAATTTAGATAAGTGGATGAGATTTTGAAAAAAAAAATCCCGAGCTAAGAAAAGGGAGTCTCATGTCCGGAGACTTGGACGTTAAACCCTGCACAGGATGTGTGGCGTATAGCGCCGCGTGTCGGCCGTTTCCACGCTAGGGGTTTGTTGGTTCATCCGCGCAGTCGGTAAGGTAAATCGCACCACCCCCGGAGACTATTTACCGACGCTGTAGCGTCGGCGTCGTAATGGTCGGCCATCTTGGAAAAACGAAAGCTATGAGTACACGTAGGAAAAACAAAATGAAGGCGCTTGCGCCGGCGGTCCGGTATTGAACGGAGCCCCCGGCGCCTTTTTACATTTCCAACCCCCTAACGCCGCTTCGCCACCTCTTCTACATTTTCGTGCTAGCCAACCCCCCTTCCTCCTCCTCAAACTTCTCCATGACTTCCTTCCCTTCCACCTTCGTCTCCTTCTCTATCTATTCTTGACTACCATCTATTGCCGATAGGGTGAGACTTTGCTTTTTTGCATTTTAACAAGTTTTCAAATCAATGGAAAAACACGCTTCTTCATTCGATTATATTCTTGGGTAATTGGCTCTGATACAACTTAGCCTTCACGGCCTTTTCTTGTTAACTGCCAGCCAAATGGCACTTATCGTCTTTTTTTTTAGATGCACCGTAAAGGTTCCTAAAAAAATCATCCCCTAACCTGTTCAGGGTGGTTATTTAAAAAACTTGTTTACCGATACACTTTGTTTTTGCTAGTAATTGAAAAGCTCTGTGGGAGGGTGCTCTGAATTTTGTATTAAATTGTTACTATTTTTTAAAATCATTATTCGCCATTGAATTTAAGTGACTTTACAATGTCACAGAAGACAGTAGAAATTTTTTAAAAAGTTTGAATTGCGTTTAATGTCACTGGCCGACCAGTTGTAACCTATTCCCTCTCATACTGACATTCTTAAGTATCTAGAGCGCCTGGAGAGTTCATTTCCATTTTAACCACCTGGCAGAAAAAATTCCCTCGCTTCGAGAGACTGCGCTGCGACATCGCGAAGCTGCTGCACTCTACAACTCTGCGCTCTGTGTATGACTGGCAAATGGACCAAGTGCCATAGACACTACTACTTTTATTTCTCTCTATATGGAAACACTGAATGGAGCCGAGCATACGTGCTTATGTAGATCGGGTCCAAGGGTGACCACCCTTGAGATTCAAGTTGAAGAAGAAAATCAGGTTTTATTCTTCATCAAGGATCCCTAGGTTTACCTGCTGAATTTTGAGACTGGACCAGAGAAGAAAATCAATAATCGAGATGCTGCTACTTTCTAGTACGTTACAATTTGAATTCCAAAATAACCTGAACAGTTTTCGAATTTTGTATATTCACGTAAATTAACGACTACTGTATATATGTATATATATATATATATATGCGATTTAGCTGAGAAGATTTTTAAGTTAAAATGTGAATCCACGAAGAAAAAAATTCCGAACAGCCAGAAAGGTGGTGGCATTAGCACGACAAATAAAGAAGATTCCAGTATAATCTTTCTTAATGTCCATGGGCTCAGGGTGCCCATTTTGGGCTCGCATTTATTAAGGGTTGTTACCCCCCACCGTCCAAGCACACGTACGGTTCGTGTAAGAGTATACGAAACGGTATATCCCCACCACAGGACTACCCCTCCTTGAGCAACCCTTCTAACCCTTTCATAGAAAATAGTGGAGGGAGAGAACGCAGCGCCCCCCCACTTCCCACCACTTTCTCGATTAGATGAATAGGGGAGGTTAGATGAAAGTTTAGATAAAGCGCAGGGTGAGGCAGCTCGCTCAGAAATATAGTTTCAGGCCGAACGACAGGGAGAGACACTCTTCTCAGGATTTCCTCTTCACGTATACGGATTTTCCATTTCCTTCGTCTCCCTCAGTTTTCCTCGTTGCGTCATCGACTTTATCGACAATGCTATTCCGCCCTGACCGCCCTATCAATTCTATCTCATCGAACGGCATTGTCAGGGTGCGATCGTGCAATTACGAAGAATCGGAAGTGATAGTGGGACAGAGAGAAAAATTTCACGAAATTTTCTTCATTTTATCCGATTCTCTTTACTCATTGCTTTCTGTCCTTCTTCTCACTATTATTTTTTCTCACACTGTAATCCTACCTCTGTCTCCTCTCTCCGCTCTCTATCTATCATTCGCTCTCTCATCCCTGCGAGCGGTGTTGCATTACGCATTATTTAATGGACATTTTTCGCTTTGTTCAGCCAACTCATTACGTCGGTCCGATTGTACTTTGCGTTGGTTCCTACCATGGAAAAGCAACGGCGCGGTACAGTCGCGCCATTGCATAATGAACAGGACAGGCATAGCCATAGTCACCGTCATAGTCGGAGCGACACTCCGAGTCATAGTGAGTGTCAGAGTGAGAGATACTACGATAACGCTACAAGCCACACAACCCCCTAACAGAATCCTCTTTGGCATCCCTCGTGAACGAGGGAAGCTATTATTTTTCTGTATTACGTGACGTCACGTTACGCTATGTGTAGTTACGGGATCACCAAAGAGAGAAGGATATTACGAGAAAAAAAAAATTTGAAAAGATACACCGCGCTGCCAAAAATCCTGAAAAAAGTTATGCCGGAAGGCAACTATGTTCCTGACAGAAAATTATTTTATATGGATATCAGAAAGAATTTCATCTTCGAATAAATTCATTAAAAATCCTTCTTCCGCGGGCTACGAAATGCATTCGAGAAAGTATTGAATAAAATTGGTGTATGGGAGCTTTATACGTTTGCCAGTTTTTTTAATTTTAAAAATTGAAATGCTACCTTTTTGTATAAATAAAATGACGTAACGTACCGACTGTACTCATGTATTCAACCATACGAGTTTACGTGCGACGAGGATGGCGGCCTCTGCGGGGCAAAATTAGAGGCTACCGTCCAAACTTCTACGCTACACGTTTGCATTTCCTATGCATTATTTGTCCGGTGTGAGAGTACAGTACGCTGCAAAAGATGAGGATTGTTTGCTGGAATCATGCTTCCAAAACATTTATCTTCTACAAAAATTATATATACATATATGTATAGACATAGTACTATTAAGATTTCGATATCATCATACGCATACATATAATTAAAACCTATTCTAAATTTTTGAATTAAGTATATATATAATCATATCCACGTTCTAGGAAACGGCTGCTCGTTTGGCTTTTGCCGCTCGAAATCTACTGCACTTTGCATAATCGTATTACCGTTAGCAGCTCTCATTACTCCTACTTCATTCGAGTTCCAAGCTGCATCTCAGTGCATCCGACACGAATGTACGAATGCGGTTGTACTTTACACGCTAGTAAATAAATATGGTTATAAAACATTATTTTAAAATAGTTCGTGACTTTGCCATACTTTCGCATCACCCTGTACAGCGAAGATTGTAGAAGCATTCCCTTTGGATATATTAAATTCCTATAGCCAAGCATACAGCTACCACTCCTTTCTTTGATATTGCCATTCTGACACACATAGGGACCCCAGGTATTATTCTATAGAAGATATCCATGCTCTTGGGAATCCAGACTAGTCGTATCGGTATAAAAAAGAAAAAATTTTTTAGCTACGTCGCATCAAGAATACGTATAATCTTTCTCGTGTTTCTCTATAACGTTATCTTGTTTCTTTCATGTATAATAGCAAATGAAAGAGCTTGAATAACAAATTTTTAAAGCATTAACGCACCGTTAAAATGCGTACAAAAAAAAATATTCAGACGAAATTTTGCTATCAACTGTACTGATGCGGGCCGCCCTCTCCGGAGGCATTAGATGCAGTGTATCGGCACAAGGGTAGCAATGTGCGCGCGCATAGGTATTAGACACCATACCCACAGCTCATTTGCCAACTCTGGAAAATTTACCAAATTTAAATGCTAAATCAACCCCCCCCCCCCCCGCCCCTACTCCTCTTCCTCACCCGCCTTATAATACACATCCTACCAAGAGTAGATAGAGCCTGCGAACGTTAGATACGTAGAGAAAGGGGGTTGATAATGGCTGCATACAGTTTTCATATATATTTGAAACAAATGCAGGTGAAAAGAAAAAAATTGAATAAAATTGGTCAGTAGCATATAAAATGTATGAAACGCCATTAAAAAACGGACAGGTAAATAATTATATTTTCGAAGGGTTTTCTCACTTTTTTTATCGCGTTTCCCATCCGCGAGATATTTCTCATTATTATTCGTACTACACTTCAGATCGTTTTGTTGTTTATTAACGTCGTTTATTATTCATCGTTCATCATAGGGTACGCGTTACACGTTGTACGCGGTATTAAAATAGCGTGTACCAAAAGTTACATACAGTCATGAGAATTTTGTTGCGATATGTGCTAACACGAGTCACACGTTCACTCGAATGAACCCGAACGAACCCGAATGAGCGAGAACGAACTAACGAAATACATTATAGATCTGTCACTCACTCTATGTGCTACATATGTACACGATTTTAAGCAACTACTTCTATATGCTCGACAGATAGGTATGTATGTACTCTATACTGATGGGATACTGAACGATGCATTAAACAAGGTTAGTCCTTCGATTCTGTACAAGTTTTGAAAAACGACTAGACAGTTTTTTATTAACAATTGATTGGAGTTAACGGAGAGATGATAATTGGTATGGATTGTGATGAGGAGGGTGCAGGGGGGGCTGGGTATTTGTGATAAGACAAATGTGGAGTAGGAAGATGAAAAAAGGTGTAGAACGTAAAAATAGAGTGTGCATAATGTATCGATGGGTTTTATACGAATGAATTAAGATGGATTGACACTATAAATATACAAGGTGTATATACATATGTATGTATGTATATGTGTGTGTCTCTGTGTGTGTGTGTAGGAGGAAAGAATTGGAGTTACGTTTAACTAAAATTAAAGTGGATAAAAAAGAAGTCACGAATGAGAAAAGTTCGGTATTAATAGGGGAAATCCGGGACACGTCCGCTCCATAAAATACAGCTTCTCCTTTAGAGGGTGGTTCCAACCCTCTGATTTCCAACACCCACCGGGCACCATCACGACGTCGCACCGACGTGCCTCTTGGTATCTGTCAGGCGTTGATTTTCTTTTTCGACAATTTTCAACTTATATCTGTATTCTCTATGATTGCCCAGGCTTTGCCTGAATTTCTCTATTTTTCTTATTTTTGCTCAAGTTTTGTGCATCAGGCATCACGTACAGTCCGTGTAATATACGTCTACTCATACTTCTTTGGTCTCCTCGTGACTCCGGAGTCTCTGCAACACGTAAAAACGTCTCGCTGTGCGTTCCGTGGGACAAAGTAATTTAACAGGAATTAACATAAATCACTGGAGTTCCGCGTACGGTTACTCACTCGCGTGCTCGTTCGACCTTCCCACATACCCGTTATTCCATCTTTCTCTTACACTTTTAATCTAGCTCTCACTCTGTCTCCCTTGCTCCGGCGCTCTCTTTCATTTTCTCTCTTCCACGTCCTCCTCCGTCCGTCGCCACCAGGGCCAGAATCAGCAGCACCGGTACTAACACCAGGATAGCAATTCACCCCACCTTCTGCCGGGCAGCCCGATTACAACGTCACGAACAGAAATTTCCAATTTCGAAATTATCCCCTACAGTCAACCCCTCACCCTTCCCGCATGAGGACTTTTTGAAAATGCTGTCCTCCTCCGTCCATTGCCACCAGGGCCAGAATCAGCAGCACCGGTACTAACATCAGGATAGCAATTCACCCCACCTTCTGGCGGACAGCCCGGTTACAATGGCCCGAACAGAAATATCCAATTTTGAAACTTTCCCCTACAGTCAACCCCTACTCCGCTCATTTAAAGAATTTTTGAAAATACTCTGATATTTACACTCTACGCGAACGATGGCGTTTCTTACAAACGTATAATAGAGGTCTGTTGGTATGACTGTTTCATAATATGGGATTAGAGAGCTAAAGTAATTTTTTTAAGGGATGAAAATCAATTTGGGGAACTCAACGACAGAAATGAGAAAAAGGAATAGAATGTAGATAACTGGAATGAGCAAGAGGAATGAATTTATCAGATCAGTTCAGACGAAGCTTTCGTAGGGGGTGTAAGAGAAGCGGATTGAGAGAGTGAAGGTGATTTGAGAAAAGGGTAGGCGAGTGGGACGAGGTTAAAGCGCAGGGGGTTGATATGGCGTATCCTGGCCTGGCAATGGCATAGCGAGGCGCATAGTATGGCGTGGGCCACCAGGGGTGGCCACCATTTATTTTCCACCCCCCATGGAACCGGCATGCGGGCATCATTAACGCCAACCTTAACCACCCCCCATGTGTGTCTTATGGCCGATCCTCGCTCTCTTCGAGTTTATTAACCGTTTGCGGTACCTACCCTTCTTCTGTATTCGCTCTCACTCACTATTTCGCGTATTGATCTTTCTTTCCATATTTCTCTCACTTCACCCCCCCCCCCACCCCAAATCCTAACTATCACTCTTTACATGCCATCCCGATAACCAAGCTGTCGTTTCCCTCACTGGCCTCTATCTAGAACTCTTTCTACATCCTGAATAGACACCCCTTCACCCTTTAACACTCATAAAAAAAAGGAATGTACGCTTTCGTCATTTGCGAAGACACTTATTACACGGTCCCGTCATTATAAACTGTCGTTGGATTATTTTTATATTTTTTATCATCGACAAAAAATGAGTGTAAGATATATAATGTTAGTAGGGGTTGAAAAGTTGTATGATTCTGACCAGTAGGGTGGACGGTACAGGAAACGTGAAAACGGTTGGATCCTTTTTGTATGATCTTGTGAAGAAACGAGTTTAGCCTCGCAGATGAGGTGGACGAGGTACTGGACCACCGCGCTGACTGGATGCTGCAATCTCGCGAGACGCAGAACTAGATAGGAGAATGAGAATAAGCGGCGGATAAAATGTAACCCCTCGACGGTTTTGAAGGTCCGATGGGGTCCGTCTTGTTTTCACGACCAGATCAACCGGTGCAGACCCCACCTGGACCGACAGGACACGTTGCCCAGGACCCCCAGCCGTTATTCAGGTTTACAGTCGTTGAGGATCTTTTGATATTTAGATAGCCTCGCGATTTCGTCAGATTCGAAGGATCCTTTCAGTATTGCCAACACTTCTATGCTGATCGCCGGCTTTCACAATGTACATATATCCGTTATATAAATATTATCAAAAATAAGAAAAAAAATGTATAAGTGATATTGTTTTAGTGAAAAAAAGTGTTAGATGAACATAAGAAATTCGGAAGAATTGTTCTTGCGTTTCTGCACGAGGTAAGAATGGCTAAAGTGGTATTAAGAAAAATTTCGTAAGAGATGAAATATAAAGATAGGGTAGAAAATGCTTAGGGAGGATCTGAGGATTCGAAAGGACTCGACAAAGTGCTTCGCTAATAAATTGGTAAATTGTCAGTTAATTCCATTAGGGTTGGTTGATTGTGAGCGATTCGCTTTAAAAAAAATGTGAGTGGTTGATGGAGTGAGGGAAGGGGATGAGTGTGACGAAAAAAAAAAAGAGGCAGAGGACGGAAAAAACAGGAGAGTTGGATTCGCCCACCATTCGCTCGTTCACTTTAAAGCAATCAGGGATGATACGAAGCGCGAAGCTTCGTCAATCTCACGAGTAGTTCCGAATCCGTTCGAATTCCTGCCCAAGGCATTTTCTTCCATCAGGAACACGAAGGAAGTGAATGCGTTTGGAAATAATTTGCAGTTCATTAAAAGTACCCTAGTATCAGTAAAATTTTGTTTACGAAAAGACAAAAGCAAAAATAATGCAGAAATTTTGGGGTTCCAGAAATCTTGGAAAAAAAAAAAGTACGGTATTCCGAAGGTATATTCACGGGTCTCACGGTTGGGCGGACTTACCAATATTCTGGCTGATTGTATGAAATTGTCCGATTATAAAAAAAATGTACCGAGAGGGTTGGCTGGGTGAAAAGTTTCGAGGAGTGAATTATATGAAGTTCAGGTTGTTGCTAAATAAAACTACCCTCGGGCCCCGGCAGTAGCGCCGAATTGCAACTAGACTAAACCGCGCTTCGACCCCCCTTACGCCCCCCGCGTCGTTCCTCGTGGCCTGTTACACGTATACACACATACATGCCAAATTCTACTAGCACCCACTCCCATTCAGCCATGCTACACCCACCCCCGCGGGAGAGCGGTTAAAACAAATGAGCGGCCAGCGCCGGCCTTAAATTAGCGCCAGCAGGGGTGGTTTTCATTTCCACCCTTAAATTAGGACTAAGCCTCGTGCTTCCAAGTTTCACGGTTTGATCGGATGAGTTACCGTCGCTAAAAGTTGCCCAGACGCGGATTAATGCGCGTCATAGCTTCCTTCGGGGGTTAATTTCAGCTAAGGGTGACTTGCACGTTAGCACTTTTCATTTCAGAATTTTTCTAATCTTTCCTTATCAGAAGTTAATAATCGATCGATGACTTTTGCAAGCTGCTCACCTCGCTGGAATTCTCTAGAAATTTCTTGGAATATCCATGGGGGTCTAATTTTCTAAAGGGCACTACCCTTGCCTCAAACCAATGGCGGAAAAGGGTCTGAAATTCAGCCCGAGGTAAAATCACTTGGAATCTAATAAGCGCACCCCTGATAAGCGAGTCCACCAAGACCGTAGAAGGTTAGCGCTGTCTAAGCAGGAAAGGGGGGTTAGTTTTCGGGGGGGAGGGTGGCGGGGTTCCTAGTGAAGCCAGAGCAACCCCTGTATCCGTCGCGCGGCTCGGTCGCGGCCATGTTGCCAGAATTGCCACCACCTACCTCAACCCCTTTCTCCTCTTAATACCCCCCGCCTAGTCATCTAGTCCTGCTGGGTCCGCTATGTAAATGTGAACCAACCCCGACCCGTAACTCCCCCTTGAACTCCAACAACCACCCCCCGCGAACTGCCTCCAACTAGCAGCCCCTAAATCTAAGTCCACCGGAGCGGTACACTCAGCTACGAAAGTATTTCGTAAACCATATCACAAGCTTTTACCTAATTTTCAAAATTCTCATCCCAATTACAATTTTACAATTCCCTTAATTATTTTCTATTTCTTCAGTTCCGGCCTTTACAATTGACTATTTCCCAGAAAAAAAATCATTGTCCGCCTTAAAAGCGTTTCGAAGAGCTGCCTTCAGGAATTGATTGATAGCCACGAATTATGTAATTAAATGAATGATTAATCGCAATAATGTTGGATCGACGGAAAACCCATTATTCCATGAGATTTCTCCACGCTCAAATGATTCTTCGAGAGTCAGATCTATGGAGCAATCAGATTGATGGGAAATTCGTTATTCTCATGTCGGAACCAATGGATACAGTCGATTTGTGATCCAACCGAAATAAAAGAAGCAGTAGCTAATTATTGTTGGTTCTCTCGGAGGAATCCCAAATGCATAGATTCATTTTAACATCATTAAGAATTCAAAATAACCTGCTATGGATATCAGCCGTATTAATATAACGTGGCTAATGCAAGTACATTCGTATATTAATGAGAACTCTGGTAACAATTCAGTGCAAGAGTAATACATATATACACATACATAAAACCCAAATAAATTGAGTAGGCCAGTATACCAAAAAGCACCCGGTATACCGAAGACAAGTGAAGGACACTTAGAAAAGGGTTGCGAGTAGGATGGTTTTCCAAAAACGGGACACGAATTTCAAAATTACGTGAGTTCAGAAGGTCGGTATAGTAATCATCATCGTAAACGTCAACGTAGGTAGCGTCGGGTGACCTGGTCGTCGCCATGGTCGTCGTTGGTCGTGTTCTAAGCGCGCTAAATAATGGCCGCTAGAAGTGGTACGGGAGCTTTTTGAGTTGGCCCGCTGGGGCTGAAGATAGGGGGTGCGAAAGTTGCATCGGTGTGAGAATATTCCCGAGGTTGGTTACGAGTGTGAGTTCTGCAGGGTATTAATTTAGGCACGTACGAAGAGGACGAGGACGAGGGTTGCGGTACAGGTTGGAGGTAGCCTGCTGGTGAGGCTAGTAAGAGAGGATCTGATAGGTAGACTGTTAAGGGTGGTTAATACAACCCCTTCACCGACGACCTAAGAAAAATGCCTCCACTACGCTGGGTCGGTCCAGGAGTGAGGATGATGGCCCGTTGGCGTTAGAATTTAATCTCACATCCCTTCTTCGTCCCACCCCGCACCCTTAGTCACCCTTAGCCACGCTCACCTACGAGGCACATAGGCAAACATGAGAGAGAGAAGGAGAAGGAGTCTCGGAGTATTGCCGAGGGGGTGGTTGGGCGCCGTCCGCTGGAAGCGCTCATGGTTGGAAACGCTTGAGGGTGTTTTGGGGGTGAAACGGGTGAAGCGAGCGTCAGGGGTCGTTGCAGGGTGGGATACGAAAGGGAAAAGGTGGAAACGTAAGGGGGACGTAAGAAAAATGCGGGACGGGAGAGGGGACCAACCGACAACTATCCCTCCCTTGATACCACAGAGAAAGCAACCCTCCGCTCAGTCCTCTCAACCCCCTTGTCCTTCGTACAACTCACCCGGAGAAGCCAACTGAGATCGCTGAAAACTGCCTTTCTGCTAACTTCCTAGATTCTATGGAACAGGAGCATTTCTGTAGTGCTTATTAAATTTAATATTTCTATTCGAAATTTTTTTATCTCATAGATGTACATTGAAAGTACTAGATATATTGCGCTATAACATTATTGTCTGTCCCATAAAAATGTATCCTGAATCATGAGCAAATACAATTAATTTCATTGAATTAAATTAGAAATTTTTTTTCAATCATCCAAATCTACACCCGAATCTAATGAAATCCTACCGCAAAGCGAGTACCGAAAGTCACATCAGAATTGTACATATATATTCAGTATTCCGTAACCACCAGGCGGGTCGGTGTTTTACGAATGCAGGACATGTCTTTTGTTTTTTTCTTTAACCAACATTACCAGTTAGAGGGTCGGGTGGCTAAGAGGCAAAGAGGAAAAAGTAACAAATAAAAAAGGAAAGTTATCATGAATGTATTGTCGGGCAGGTCTTCGAACGTTACACAAACACAATGAGGATAGGTTGAGCGTGGGTTTAAGCGACTTGTGTGTTGGTTGTGGATACATCGAGCGTGAGGGGCGGTGGTGGGGAGGGGGGGTTGTCCCTTGCTAAGCCAGCGTTAAGGGTAGCTAGAGAGTACTAGTGAGAGAGGTGAGAGGACCGGGGGAACCTGAGAGGCGGGGGGGGGGGGCTGCACGAGGATGTGGTGGAGGACGAGTCGGAGGTGGAGACGAAGGAGGTGGTTAGAGTAGCACTCGGAGAACGGGTAAGCAGAGTCTGTAGGTTGGCAGTCTTACAGATCAATAAAGCTAACCACCCACCCACCCACAATGCCCCAACCTCCTATGCCTCAAGAACAAACCCCAATATGTCTGACAACAATTCCACCGTCCCTCCTCCGGCCGATGGATTAGACGCTTCCGCCATTCTCGACTGCTCCGCTAACTCTGCTCTTACTACGCCCTCTTTTTCTTGCTTTTTGTTTATGTGGTACCCAGCACCATCCCTCGGATGCTGCGACTTTTCACTTTTCAACCCTTCTCTTATTCCTTTTCCTTCCGGACACCCTTGAGTTTATCTCTCTATTGCTTTTCCGATGACCTCTTTACGAGAGCCATACATATATATATATATATCTTTTTTTCTCTTCAAAACCTTATACTTTCTTTTTATTCTCGAGCACTCTTATCTTATTTACTTTATGCTCGATATTTCCCTCCGATTTTAATTCCAAGCACAATCTCCTTCAACGCTCACACATCCATTTCTCACCGTTGTTTACACTGTGTTTACTGCCTTTTGTCTCGTTCGCGGTTACTTTTAATTATATGTATGACGTGATTGCTAAAAACTTGAATTACGATATTCGTATTCTCCGTGTTTCTAAGTGACATAAAAATTATTGAAATGAAATAAAAAATTGGAATTCATTCCTAAAACAATATTCTTCTTGTCAAACCCCGTGAATAAATATTTTACGTAGTTTGTATTACAAGAGAATAAACAGCTGTAATTCTCAACGAACATGTACAGACTCGGCGATGAAAAAATCATGACTCGTAAGAAGACGCCCTAGTCTGCCATCTTTTCTCAAGGCAGCGCACGTGCCTAAGGATGATGGTCGTCACCCTCTGTATTGGTTATGCTGGTAAGGGTCTAGTTGTGCATTCGTATTAGTACGTTGTCGAACGTGGGAGTATAAGCCAGGGCGCATGCACGAGGTCCTACAAGGGTTGTGGGTTGACGGCCGAGAGTCTGAGGGTGGGAGCGCCCCTTTCAGGATATTTTCTCGGTTCTTTCTTGCGAGCCCTCTCCCTAAGCAAAACCAAGGGGTGGCTTGAGGTCCTGGTAAGACCCCCACCAGCGACGTTCCTTATTGATCGTCCTCTGCTCCTCCTCCCGTGGCTTTCACCTTCTCCTTCTCCTTTATCCACGCTTAGGTCCACCCCAGCCACCCTCGACACCCTTACTACCCTTACAAGCCCCTGCCAGCCTTTCCGTTATACCCCCGGCCAAAAACCACCCCATCCTCAATAGTAACCTCCAGCACAAAGGCGAGCCTGATCCATGCTCCATGCTTCGTGCTTTGCGTTGCCTATCCGCTTATATACAATATATCTATATATACATATACAAATGTATATATGTAAATATATTTGACCAACAGTCCATACGAAGGTCCTCCTCCTTCGGAGGGACCCGGGATACGTGAAGCTGGAGGAAGTGGAAATAGCCTCTATCCATTTCCCTACTGAGGTCACATGGAGGATTTTGAGAAAATCAATTCTTTCCCATTCTCACCCTTTGGTTCCAAACCCATTATCATTCTTATCCTATATACATATACATCCTATAAATTCTTTCTGCGGCTTGCAGGAATGCACGGAGTGAAGCGTAAGCCGGTTGCACATTGCAAAACAGGTGTTGAACACGTGATTTTTATTTTCCTACCCTTGCACACGTGTATGTTACCGGACGAAAGGGGATTGGACGTAAAGCGAATATATCATGTGTGTGTATCGAAGAATGGCGCCGAGGCGTTTTTCATTCATATTTACCAGCGCCAGTATTCACGCTCGTTCATCGAAGTAACGCATGTGTGTTGCGAAATCGATTTTGAATGGTGTTGTTGTCCGACTCCGAACGTTTCTATTCTCTCGCTCGCACTCAAATGATCACCCTATATTTATATATATTTCCTCCCTTATTAATGTAGGTCGGGGTTACATTCATTTTTAAATATAATTTACAGCCACGTAAATGCGTTCTCATCGCTACGAGACAAATAAAAATCGAACGTATAATACCGCCTGATATCATTTTCTCGTACGTGTCTCTGTCGCTTAACCGATTCGATCGCTCGCTTTAAATTGACTCGCGAAACGTCGATAGCAATATCCCTCTATGAATTACTATTAAGAAGTAGCTAAGGCTGTTTACGTAATCTACCGGCAATAGGAATCTGTACTTGATAGCTACCAGTACCTATCCAGTTGCTCTATTAGAGATATCCGATCAGCGCAACAGCTGATGTTGAGAGCGTATCTATCGATCGATCGGGTGCTATCGATATTGTAATAGTTCGCTAATAGGGCTGCGATTGTTCGAGCATTGGCAAGCCACGCCCTCCTTTAACGTACTATCAGCTGCCTCCTGGTTAAACGGTTCCTTTATTGTCCACGTGCCCTTTAGCGGCAGCCATTAACAATAACAATTACATTGACTCTCAATATTTCCAATGTAAAATCATTATCGAACCCAGAGTGACATGATCGGCCGAAATAAAATCTATAATAAAAATTTTCATTAATTACGTAATTTATAAAATTGTCAATAGTGTCTTCCGAGCTGACATTATGAACGTGGGATCTTAGCTGGTTCATAAACCCTTTTCAAAGTGTAAACACACTTTTTACTAAAACCATTAACGATGACCACCATATATATATATTTACATGTACATACATATATATATGTATATAGAAAAGGCTTGGCGATCAGTACGCAAGGCGGATCGTGTTTCCTCAAACAATCAAGCCTTTTTCTTCTCCATTCCTCTGTTGGTGCTAAGGGGGAGTCCTGATCGTCCGGTGAGGGCCGGAAAGCCAATGCCACCTAATTATGTTTGCCCTTCCTGAGTGCTCCTCCGTTTTTTTTTTTTTAATTAGTGGTCCCGTTAATCAGAGTCCGCTTACCGAGAGGCTCGTCAGAAACAAGCCTCGGGGCATCGGATCGACTTCTTCGTCGTGTTGCGTTTCAAGCTATAGCGTACCGTATGTTATCTATGGAGGTGGGTTAGGTTGACGTGTCAGGAAATACAACAGTTCCGGATGATACAGTGTGTGTGTTTGTGGGAAGTTGCTAAAGAAGAGGGAATGGAGAGGGGAGGGTGAAGAAAAAAAAAAGGGATCAGCGCGAGAAACACGTGCTCTTACTGTATGCAGTGACGCTGTTGCTGGTAGCAGCGAAAGGTAGTAAAGGCAGAGAGAGTGAACTGGTGGAGAGTGTAGCTAACAATAAAGGTAGTGTGGGGAGGTGGCGTGAAAGAGATGTCGAGAGAGACGAAAAGAGTGAAACGGAAGGTGGAGTGCATCGTGGCTGGATGAACGAAAGGAGGGAATTCGAATGAGTTTAAATTGCGCGCGCGCAAAGAAACCCTCGAACAGCTGTTTTTATGTATTGCCGGGCCAGTAAAAAGTTTCACACCGGCACAAATTTCGGGTTCAATGTCAATAGAGTAATTGTTCGCATCAGAGTATGCTTCTATGGGTACGCGTAGAGCCTACAATGCATATACATATATCTCGCAGTATGACGTAATACCTGATAAGAGTAGAAAATATTTAAAAAAATAAATAGTATAGTTGAGAAATTTATGAAAGCAATAAGGTGATTGATTTTTAATTTTTAAAAATTGAGGAAATATTAACTTGTAATTATTACATGGACCCCTAGTGATTGTCGAGCCTTATCAATCGATTCGAAATCAATCGAAATGAAATGTATAAAAAATTGGCCAGTAGTTTGTGCAAGAGGAAGGAAAAGGGGGTTTTACGAAGGGAGCTTGCAGGTAGTAGGTATGGAGAGGTATAGTAAAACTCGTCTTGCCATGGGTGTCGAGGGTCTTTGGTAGGGGTTGCGTGAGGGGGGTGAGAGAGGGTTGGGCTAAGCCACACCCGCAAAAACAGCCCCCTGCAACGAGCAGCGGCCGAGCGCATCGACCGACCACCCCACCACATGCGACAACTTCGACTCAGCTTGCAAAAGCTTCCTAGGATGCTAACCTACCCCTCCCCACTCCGATCCATAGTTACCACCACTACTTTCTACTACCCTCTCGCTCTGTTATGCGAGCAGACATTTAGGGGCGATAGAGAACGTGAGGGTTGTCGGGTGTTACCCTCCTTACTCCAATCGTCTCTTCTCTATGGGTTATATAGGACCAACCCCCGCTGTAGGATGCTAGCGGAACTACCGGGAATCTAGTATACGCTCTCAAGCGACGTACTTTCTTTTCTTTTTTCTTACTTATGTTTATGTCTTTCTGTATATTTAGTGAATTACTTTTCTTTTTTTTTCTTCATTTTCATACTCTTCTTCATTGCGTCTTTCTTCATTTTATTGTTCTCTCCCTCTCTCTGTCTTGGGGCTGAAGGCTCGTGCAGTAGAAAGCTCGGCGGAGAAAGTACCGGTAAACGCTTGACTTTTTGTAGGAGAAAACTTTTAAAATTCGCGCCATCGCCGGTCTAAAAGTTTTCCCGACGCCACCGCACCCCGTCGCAAAATGCTCACGTGGTGCTCCTGAACCCTTGTGGCGATCCGGTCAATGATCCACCAGCAAAGAAATCTTGGGGTGGTTATAAAAATTTGCATGGATACCATCCAGCAAGGTCATCCCCTATAACTGTATGAAACATTGTTATTTTTATTATACCAAGGGTTACCTGTTGTATTCACGAGAGGTCCTTTGCAGGATATTGTTATAAGAGTGATTTTGTAAGGCTTATCGATCGGTCAGTTAACGTAACGATACGCCCCGAAAGTCATACGTGCTTGACTGTGCTCGGGAGAATGGGGGGAGTGGGTCTTCGTCGTGGATGACGGGGGTCGGTTGAAGGCTGAAAAGGGAGGGTCCGTAGGGCAGTCGTAAGGGTGGTAAGGGACGGCTTTAATTAAGGCAAGTGGAGGAAAGAAAAATCCTGAGGGAATTTATAGAGGTCTACGTGGCTGAGTGGCGGGGGTTGTAAGGGATCGTAAGGGTAGACGAAGCTAACGTTCGTCGTCGGGGGTGACGAGGGGCAAAGGCGCCCCTAAACTCTAAGGGCTGTGCCCGCGGTAATTTTGGACCTTCGAAACGACTCTGCGGTATATAAAGGCCTAAATGTAAAGTAGACTTTACTACGTTAATTCCCATGCGAAATTAAATAAAGAATCGCTCGCCTCGTTTCCCTCGACTGCACTCCGAACTTGCTACCCAGACTACGGCTGCACTCAGGATCACCCGTACAAGTAGACCAGTGAAAATTCACCATAATGCCCGGAAATCTTCGTACAATCAATAAAAAAAATTGTCCTTACTAAATTTCTCTTATCAGCACCGATAGGTAATTTACGTAGTGCATCTATCTAGATACAGGTACTCTGGTAACAGCAATTTAGTTCGCTTTTAATCAAGCTTTAATCACCTCGTCAGCGTGCTGCTTTTAATCCGTGGCTATCTTCCGGCTTGCTCACCGGAAGCCACGGTTAAACTCATCGTTATTTCGATCACTAATAGAGCTTATAGAACTTAAAAAATTTTCCCATCCGTAATATTCCATGCAAGTAGGTAAGTTGGATTTTAAATCAATAAATTGACAATTTATCATTAATACATGGTTATCTATAATTATATATATCTACGTGATGGTATACCGGTATTATATATATACATATAATTGATAGGATAGAAACAGAGAAAATCTGAACCGACTGGACGTTTCGATATCAGAAAAAAATAAAATGACGAGCGAACGGTAGGCGGAATGGCGGCGACTTTTAATCAATCCGATTATTGTCAGGAGGATTGGACTTGGCACCGTTCCTTCGGCGGACCTCTCTGTATACGGCTATTACCACTTTAGCATCGACCGAGCCATTTTATCCCCCGTCTACCTCGACCTTCACCCCCATGCACCCCTTTCCTATACGGGATATTCGTATGCGCTCGTGGGCACACCTCTCTGATCGCCCTTAATTGGCTGATTCTCGCGGTCACTTATTCCTTCTTCTTCTTTTTTTAATCCTCGATCGCTTTACATCGCACGCACTGCACAGGTATTCTGTAGTTTATCTCGTATCCCAAGCTGAACCGATGTATTCTGTCAACATCTTAAGTCGACTAAACAGTAAATTATGACTTATTTATAGAACTGATATACGATTCAATTTTTTTATCAAAATTGTCTTTGTTAATTGGAATCGACTTTATTTTATCTCTTTATGAAATCACACTCGAGCAGTTTTTAAATTTTACCTCTCTTAAGATTTTTTCAGTACATTTCTTATTTCACGAGAATATGTTATTTTATTAAACTTTAAGTAAAACTTCATAATATTTTTTTACTAGTCATCCTCATACACATTTCTCAAATCGATTTAATTTCGTTCAGTCATTAGGTAAGACAGTTCTGTATAGAATAGAGTGATATTAATCTTGGGGAAGAGAATTTGATTTTAATTATATCGATTGACCTCACAGGTCAAAGGTACATCACTGTAATCGGCAATCGGCATTTCAGGTACTTCATGTGGAACGATGTGTCCTGTAGTATATGTATTGAGAGAGAGAGGGGGGGAGAGACAGAGAGGGGGGGAGGGAAAGAGTGAGTAAGAGAGAGATAGAGAGACATTACCACCACTAATATCATTGAGTACACACAGACTCACACACAGTGACAAAGAAGTGGACAGTCTGGCCCTGACACTCAGAAGCACCATCAGTTATAGAGATTGCCGACTGCGGTGCCAAGAGGGGTAGTGGGGGTGGTTTTTTAAATCTAGCCATCAAGGATCCATCCTGGCCTGGCTGAATGCCCGCGTTTCTGCATACACAGGAAACGTACACAGGCTAATATACAGAACGAGGCATACACACATCTGGACCACACAACCCTTATAAAATCCAGAGACTTTGCCTGCATCCACCCAATGATCTCTTCTCGAGCGTTTCTCTGTGTTGTTGTCCTACCGTCTATTATCCTCGGCCGAATTCAATTACGCCAAAGCCACGACATACTTTTGCGACACCCTGTACACGTATGACTATATGTGGATCTGGATGAACCGTATGAACTTATCTGACTGCTCCTCCCTCATGTGAGGAATATGAGGGCGTGCGAATACTCGAATTTCCCAGGATGCGTGTACGCAACCCTCTTGATCCTTCCTAGGGATATCTAGGTATTGTAACGTATATGGACATATACAGAGATGTTACATATGGGACTATATATTATTTACTATGTCTTGCATTTAGCGTGCTCATGCATAAAGTATACTTGGGTATGTATGTAATTACCCTTATCTAGTCACCGCTTTTATCGTTCAACTTCCTTTTGTAGATCGGTCGTGATTACTGGTGCGCAACGATGATTTGAGTAAACATCAAATCTGACTGATTTCTATTGGACCTACGAACGCCACGATACAATCGAATGCTAGGATCTGTATGAAATTGATTGTAAGTGTTCTGAGAGTTTCAAGAGAATTTAATGCATTTTTCGACGTAGGGATGTTTTCGGAGATCGTATCGTTTACTCGAAACATGGAAAAATTATTTTCATTTTATTATCGAAGAGGAGGACGTAATTATTTTTGTGACCTTTATCATCCGCAATGCTCTTTTTGTTGGCAACTATGGGTAATTACACTGTGCCTGTCGAATACGTAATAGGGTTTACATTTTTTGGAAAATTAATTTGATTCATTTTGGAAGAACTTTGTATTGTTCATTTTTGTGCGGTTTTTGAAAAAATTTTGGATCATCTATAGCACAATGCATATATGATGTCAATGAGGGATTGATACTATTTTAATAATGAAACATTGATTTTTTTAGCTAATAACTGTAGGGGTTGTGAACTAAGGACAAAGAAATTTTGAAAAGCTGCAAAAGGTAGAATTGAAAAATTCACTAGCTATGAAGAATATGCGATGATTTTTGGAATCATTTTTCAAAATGTCCTCTACTACGGGGGTGGTTGGGGTGCGACGGGATGGTCATCCCAAAGCGTAGGGTGGCAAGATGGCGGCACACGGTAAATCGATGGAGGCTAGTCACTGCAGGCGCCCTCGCTTCCCAACACCCCCCAAACTCACCCTCAACCAACCCACTGAGCAACCCCCTCATTTTCGAGGTTCACGCAAGCGCCTCTGCCCTTAACCCTCTCGCCCTTCGTCCAAAACGTAGTCTTAGCTACATAATTTTGCACCCGGCCGATAACCGATTTTCGTTCACACCAGGATATAAGATTTCACGCTGAAAATTCGAAAGTATCGTTTAATTTTACTTTTAAATTTTTTCACAGCATTTTTTCCGCCAAAATAAAAATGACAAAAATTGTCGCGTCGAGTCGCCGAAGAATTGTCGAATCGACGTGAAAACGTGGAACCACCCGCAACAAGTGCGATGCGAGCGATTATTTTATTTTTGACGCGACCTACGACCTTGCGTAATAAATTTAACAACAAAATTACCACCTTGCCTTATCAATAAGTTCTAGTTGTACAGCAATCGCTATCAGCTATATACAAAATCTAATTAATTGTTTATAAAAATATGCACGGATCTCACTTCATTTTGAAAAAATTTTCCAAAAACTCTACGAGAATATTACATCGCGTGAGATAAATCCAGACTGAGAATATCTCGACGGTTAAGAGTATACAAACTAGTTTTTGAGAATAACTCGTGTTTCATATAGCAGGGTGAGAACTTGCCAAGATTATTTATTCACACAGCATCCAGAATCCAGCAGCAAGTCGACCAGCCCATCGCAACCTGATCTAACAGCTTGTCATCCCCTTAAACAGAACGACCCCCTAAAGTCACTATCCTGGTCAGCAATAACCCACCTTAGGGTATATTATTTTCAAAACGTAACATAGCATCGCAGTAACTATAAGGATTCCTTTAAAAAGCTCATTATTGATCAGCGAACAAAAAATGCAAACAACCAGAATTTGTCATCAGATCGCCGATAGATAAATTCAAATTGAACAATACTTATTGTACGATACGATCGATCGATTTAACAGACCGTCGGCATGATCAGAAGTATCAATATTGACCCTTATCGATCGACTGAAATTATCGGTTCGTTTACGAATACGAAAATAATGATTATCGCTTAATGTCAATAACACGTACGTTTTATCTGCTAATCGAATTACATGTTCGATAGCAATAATTTGATAAGTAAACAGATATCATTTATAATGTCAAGATAACAAAAGGTATAGCAAGAAAAAGGGAGAAGCCAAAAGAAGTAAAAAAATAAAAAAAGAAAAATATACTCGAAGTTATATACATATCTATATCGCAGTGGCGCGATCTAACAAAGTGATTTTTGATTCAATCAAATTATCTATCGATCAACTCTTATCAGTCAACAGACCAAATTCGCCTTCTTTGCAAAAGCCCGATAATATTCGCGATCCTCCGATAATTAATCACTTTATAAGGAAACCCATGGATCTCTCTCAGCAGTTCTCTAACCGAGTATGAAGGTTCTCGTATTGGCTGGTTACTTCCTTGTCTGCGTGGCCCTGGGTAAACCATAAGAAACATTTAAATTCCCATAAAAGAATAATGAAAAATCATCGTTTACACGAAAAAATTATACTTGATCGTTTGAATACTTTATTATTTACAGCCAGCGCCGGGTTGCAGGAATGGGTAGAAATGGTTGAAGAAAATTTCGATGAAATAGAAGAACACGAATTCACTGTCCATTCCGAACCTGACCCTAACTTCATATTGGACGATGAAGGCCACCCAATACATAACAACCCAAACGATGAAGATTACGAAGAGGACGATTCCGTCGAAGAAACAGCCAGCAAAATTTCCAAGCGAGTTTTCTTCCACGTCTTCAATCCAAGCCACCCGAAAACCTACTCAGACATTTACGTGAATGACACCGAGTCCTTGAGAACCAGTGATTTCGACCTTAAAAAACCAATCAGGATCATCACTCACGGATGGGTCAATTCCAAGAATAGCGATGCTTGCACCATGATCAAGGATGGTAAATTAATAATTTTGAATTTTCGTGAAAATCGCATTCTTCGTACATGACCATTCGATTCATCCCACTAAATATAATGCTACCCTTATCACTTAAAGCTTATCTCGCAAACGGTGACTACAACGTGATCGTCGTCGACTGGAGCAAAATCTCCAAAAATCCCTACCTCTACGCCAGTAACCGCGTCAAGACTGTAGGATCCTACTTAGCCGAGCTGCTTGATTTCCTGGCGAGACAGGGTGCCAAGATGTCCGAAACTGTTCTTGTAGGACACTCCCTGGGTGCTCATATAGTTGGATTGGCTGGATATTATTCTAGCAATCGCATTGAGCACATCGTTGGTAAGTGCCAATATATAAATATGATACATATATTGTTCCATATACCTTCGCGAAGTCTCGTGAAATATTAGTTAATTCAAATTATTATTATTTTTGTTGTTGTTGTTGTTGTTATTATTATTATTATTCCCAGGTTTGGACCCAGCTCTTCCACTCTTTTATACCTCAAGGGCTGGCTCGCGTATCGCAAAGGGTGACGCCAAACACGTACAAATCATCCACACGAATGCTGGTGTTCTTGGTTACTACTCTGCCATTGGTGATTCCGACTTTTATCCAAATGGTGGTGGCAGTCAGCGTGGTTGCATCATTGATGTCGCTGGTTCATGCTCCCATGCTCGTGCCTTCAAATATTTCGCTGAGTCGATTAGCGCGACCACTGGCTTCGTAGGGCTAAAATGCAAAACTCACTGGCGCTACCAGTGGGGCTTCTGCAATGGCAATGCGAAGGGTGTTATGGGAGGTGCTACACCCTCTACGAATGTCAAGGGAGTGTACTACTTGAAGACCTCAAGATCAAGACCTTACGCCAAAGGTTAAAATCCTGTTGTAATTTTTCACTTGATTTTTTTTAACACGTCATTTGGAATGTCTCTGGAAATTGATAAAATCACCTAGTCCGATGTGCCAAGGGATTACGTAATAATCAGCTACTGTATGCGTACTCAAATGTTGTCTTTCTACTGAGGTTAAGTATTTCCGGTAGCCATTTGCTACCCTCATATCCGCCATATCCGAATAAAATTAATTCTGAAAATCAAGTTGATTATTAAATCAATTATGCAAATTAATTATGACTTTCTGGGTATTTATTTTATCTCTTTAATAGCGTGCATATTGTTACGTAACGTGAACGCATTGTTTAATGCAACGGGTGTCGTTGCACTTGAACAATCAGTCAACTTGTGAAGCTGGGCAATCCGGATAATAATAATTGATAAGAATTGCGCGAAGATAGAAAATGCAAATATTAATAGGATATAAATTCTCGTAAGGAAATTTAAAGAAAGTTAGAATGACTGTACTATGCACATTGATATGCAGATATGTGTATTGCCGCAATATTGATTTTTAACAAAGTCGATCTTCGATTATCGAGGTGTGCTACTCGTCTGTGTGCTAATCTACTGTTTATCAACTGCAGATGAATTTTCTTATACCAGGGTTTTTCTCGGTAACGAAAATTCCACGAAGCTTTTCCTAAAATCGAGATGATTCTGGAGCTTCGTTGGGTGTCAGATATATTCATTATAGTGGATTTGCATTTTTTTTTTTTTTAATCAGACACGAACTGCAATCTCGTGGTGCTGCACTATAAAGTGCACTTGCCGTACGCTGCTCGTCAACATTCGATCGATTCAATCAATAAGAAATCGCAAAACTGAAAAGATACTATGGCGAAAAAGTGGGATTACTAATTTCCACATAAATCTAATAATGATGATGACAATGAGATTCATCGATAATTGATCCGTAATTATTTCTTGCATCGAGGTTTGCAAAAAAATGTTTTATCAGACGTTAGAGATCAATAGAGAAAAAGTATGAAATTGACAAGAATTCTAAAATTCGAAATCAATCAGTTATTTATTGAGTTTGTATGACTAACATTATCCAATTTCGGTTTTCGGTGATAAGTCAGACATTTGTTCATCTTTAAAATTAATTCTTCATTATTCTGATCTGATACGACGTCATATTTCAAAAAAATCTTAATCATCTGTACATGTTTCACTTGCAACTGTATAAACAGAGTCTCAAACTATAAAATACCTGAACACTCCAGAAGATGGTCCCAAAGCGGAGTGCACCCGTAAGGCCTAATATAAATCTGGTCCCAGATTGAAATGCAATGAAAAATTTGGAATAACTAAATGGTCTCAATAATAAAATGAATTAGATATAACTAACACGATAATGAGATAAAGGCATTTTAGTATTGAATGGATATCATTGAACTTTAATTTATAAAAAGACTTCCTTCTGTCCAAGATCGATCTCATAAAAATTGAAGATCGATTATTATAATATACCATATGGTATATGATCGTAGGATCAATAAATAATGATCGGTCCCAATTAATTTTTTGGCATATTCGAATAGTAATTTAATCATGTACTTTGCAAGTAGCTAATCATAAGAACCGTTAAATAAATTAATTACTTTTAGATAACTTCTCTACCGCTCGAAGCGCTCGATTAAATATGTATTTTAGAGGCGGAATTCGTATAATAATCGGTCGCAAACATTGATAATCTTTAGAATAACATTTAGCAAGTAGCATATAAAATGAGAAATTCAACTTTATTTTATCGCAAGTCGTTGTGGAAAAATGAAGGATTCGGTTGGATTGCACGTCTTCCTCTTTGTGGTAGCCGGTAAAGAAAGTTAACTAAAAAGAGCGTTAAATTCGATAAATCCAAAAAAAATTATAAAATTGCAGTGATTTTAAAAAAATTACAGTTCGTGGTGCCTTTAATATTTTCGGAAAGGATATCCCAAATGACGACATTCTGAGACCAACACTGGTCTTTAGGGATGACAATGGGAATCTGATAAAGGCGAACCAGAGTATCAGGAATACCGAAGACATTGAAGCGATTCGCAAGGACCTCGCTAACCAAGTTATATTCTACCTGCATACAGTAAAAAATCCTGGACTTTCCGAAGCTCAACAATTATGGGTTGGCGACGACAAGACTTTATCCCAGAGTTATTTCGATCCATCGATACCTACCAGAATTGTCACGCACGGATGGCTGAATTCTCCCTACAGCAACTCCTGCGTTCTCGTTCGTGAAGGTAGGATGCCATAATTACAATAAAAAAAATATGCTAATTAAAAATTCCTGTATCGAACACCCAATCTAGCCTACCTTGAACATGGCCAATACAACGTGATTGTCGTGGACTGGAGTAGAATCTCGATTAATCTATACAGTATCGCCAGGAGCGGGGTCAAGAAAGTCGCAGCATACGTAGCACAGATGATCGATTTCCTGGCAGCCCAAGGAGTCGATACCACTACGATGATTGTCATAGGACATTCGATGGGAGGACACATTGCTGGCATAGCGTCCCACCTGGCTGAAAGCACCGTGGGTTACGTAATGTGTAAGTTTAAAAAATGGACAAAAGTTAATTTCTAAAATTACAAATAATCAAAAGAATAAATCAAACGTATCCAATAATTTTAGCGTTGGATCCTGCCCTGCCAGAGTTTAGGTTAGCTGGACCTGGTGAACGCGTCGCCCAGGGCGATGCTGAGTTCGTTCAAGTGATTCATACAAATTTTGGGGGACTTGGCTACATAAAACCCATTGGCGATGTCGATTTTTATCCAAATGGTGGATCCCACCAAGTTGGCTGTAAGGGCATCCTAGAATTTCTTTGCTCTCACTTGATAGTTTCTACGTACTTCGCGGAGTCCATCAACAGTGACATAGGATTTGTGGGAACCAAATGTGAAAGTTACTCGGAATACAAGAAGGGCAGTTGTCAGGGTAACGACAGAGCTATAATGGGGGGTGCGGTACCGACCACAAGGGCAAATGGCTCTTACTATTTTGATACGAATCCGTCGCCACCTTATTCCAAAGGAAGCTAGCGATGTTGACCATTATGCAACGAATGATTGTAAATACATGTAGTTTATGTATACATGTATGATTATGAATATAAATATTTTTGCGCGTATATGTATGAAATATATATCGTAAACCAAAATGGCCTAAATACTGGTTTTCATTGAATTTCCTTCGGTCGGAGGGCCTTGTTTGGGATTTATATTTTGGGGCTTGCCACGTGTCTATTTTGAGGGCTCAGGTGGATTCCGGTATGGGACCCTCGTTAAATTGCTGTACAATGGCTCACAGGTGAATTCTGGTTTAAAGGTCAGCTCATACGGCAATCGCCCATGGACACCAATTGATGGACTGTAGGATAGGATAAGTCAGAATCAGTTCTCACGTCTGTCAGTCAATGCTACGTACGACGAGATATGAAATTATCCATTTTTATATAATTTATATGACTTTTTGTCGAATGGAAATATGTTTTTGTATTAATAATCTATTTAATTTTTTTCCACGTTATCATGTGATAATAACATTAGGTCCGTCAGATAAAATCTTTATCGCCTAGTACTTTTGATATAAAAAACAAAGAAATAGAATAATATACAAAATACACGAGTTAAGAAATTAATTCGGATGTGCGATTATTTGCATGCGATTATTTGTGCATACCGATCAAGAAGTCCGTGGGCGAATGGAACGGGCTGTCGTCGTCACGCTATAATAATTATAAGTCATAACGTAAACAAAATTTTGTTGTTTTTTGAATATTTGAAAAGTTCAAATATTTAGAATCATGTGTAATTGAATCTTTTTCCAAAAATAAAAATATTTAAGATTCTATAACTGACAATTATACCGAGTATCGATATCCGAGTTCGAACACGTCACATTCCTATCTACACAAAGGTATCATTTTCGTCCACTCTGCATTTGGATATCTCTCACAGCTGTTAAAATGCGTATGTTAAAGAAAAGGTGCCCTTCAAATTCAAAAAACAAAAATATCGCAAAATGTCTTCAATTACTCATTGTGTTTGTACAGCTCTTTAAATATGTTAATTTTGTTTATAAATATCGCCAAAAGATGAATGCAAGACAAATTATTTGAGGAGGCCAAGAGAGCGATAAAGACTTTCGGGTGTTTACTAAGCTGTTAAAAATTAAGCCTCCTGCACCTTTCCGATTAATCGATAAATTGCAGGCAATTACTCGCACTTCAGCAGATTCGTTCTATGGTCGAGGGTTTACTGCTTGAAATTAAGTAAGTATTTCTGAAATTTATCACATTCACAACTTTTTTGAAAAATTGAAAGACGTTCTTTTCCAAACAGCATTTTTCGAAGTGATGGCACTAATAGAGAAAATCAATGATAAATTCACAGAATATCTTTTCTACGGAGCATTGATGTCGGACTGCATCCTATGGCAAATTCGAATAAAATATAATAAAAATAAGTACCGTGTTATGCGGTAACAAACGTTAATAATTTATAAATCAACATTTCGTGAGTGCTATTATACATAAAAACAGCAATTAAAATATTTCGGTTACTAATCGTTGTGGAATAATGGGCCTCGTTTAGGGTTTTTGATTTGAGGCTCTTGTCACGTGTACATTTGGAAGGGCTCAAGTGGATTCTGGTATGAGACTCTCGTTAAATGACTGTACAAGATTCACCCGTGAATTCTGGTTTAAAATTCAGCCTATAGGGCAATCGCCCATGGAAACAAATTCATGGACTGTAGGATAGGATAAGTCAGAATCAGTCCTCACGTCGATCAGTCAATGCGACGTACGAGATATGAAATTATATTTTTTTATATATAATCTATATCACTTTTCTCAAATGGAAATATATTTTTTATTAATAATCGATTTCACTTTTTATCAGGTTATCACGTGATAAAATTATTGGGTCCGTGAGATAATGATATTCTGATATACGGGAATAAAAAATTGGAACAAGACATAGGATACTGTACTGAATAACAGTAATTGCTATAAATGCGCTGATACCTTCTAGGTCGGAGCACACATATCAAAATCGAAAGTGGTCTATCATCGTGAACAATGAAGAATTCGATTGCGCTACTCCTCCTGCTGGCAGTGGCTAGTAAATAAATTAAAATACAAAAAATCATTAATTTTATCAAGTTCCAAAAGCTTCTATATTTTAAAAAATTGCAGTTCGTGGCTTCCCTAATAATTCCGATGAGAAAGTCTCAGAAGGTGACATATTGACATCGCAACTGGCCGTTCAGGACGATGATGGTAATTTGGTACCGTTGGACCTGGAAGCTGAGGATCCAAATGACCTCGAGTTGTCTCCTCAGCACCTCAATAGCAGCGTCATATTCTATCTGTACACAGTGAAAAATCCTAATGATTTTCAACAATTATGGATTAATGATTCCAAGACTCTGTCCCAGAGTCATTTCGATCCATCAAAACCTACCATAATCGTGACCCACGGATGGAAGAATTCGTATAAGGGCGAGTCCTGCGTTGTCATTCGCGAAGGTAGGACACTATAATTATATTGTCTCAAAAAAAAAATCAAAAACTATATCGACATCCAATTTCTAGCCTACCTTGAGCATGGTGAATACAATGTGATCGTCGTGGACTGGAATGAGATCTCGGCTAAACTATACACTGTCGCCATGAGCGGGGTCAAGAAAGTCGCAGAACACGTAGGGCAGATGATCGATTTCCTGGCAACGCAAGGCGTCGATACTTCTAAGATGGTTGTCATAGGACATTCGTTAGGGGCACATGTTGCCGGTATAGCAGCACGCCAGGCTAAGAGCACAGTGGGCTACGTAGTAGGTGAGTGAAAAAAAAATTAGTTTCCTTATCTAAATGTTGAAAAATAAGATAATTAATCAAACGTATCCAACAACTTCAGCATTGGATCCCGCGCTGCCTCTTTTCAACTTTGCTCAACCTGGCGATCGTGTCGCCCAGGGCGATGCCAGATTCGTTCAAGTGATTCATACCAATTCTGGCAGACTTGGGTTCGAACACGGCATTGGTGATGTTGATTTTTATCCAAATGGTGGAGGCCTCCAACCAGGCTGTGGTATCGACTGGTCCTGCTCCCATGGCAGGTCTTACAAGTACTTCGCAGAATCCATCAACAGCAAAATAGAATTCGTGGGAACCGAATGTGAGAATTTCATACTATACAAATTGGACAAATGTCGCGATAACAACAAAGGAATAATGGGAGGACCAAATCTGACCACGAAAGTGACCAAAAGATATTATCTTGATACGAATGAATCCTCTCCTTATGCCAGGGGATGATAAACTGCTTGATTATGGCGAACTGATATTTTTATGCAAAGAATAAATATTCTATAATATTTCTATGAAGTTCGATTTTTATTTGTCAATGCAAATACAATTTTTTATCAATTATTCTTATTTATTATTTCTGTATGTGCATATATGAAATAAAAATTTTAATAGCAAGCTCAAAGACTGGTTTTCACTGACTTTCCTTCATTCGAGAAGCCTTCTTTAGGGTTTATGGTTTGGGGCTCTTGTCACGTGTCTATTTCGTGGATGCAGGTGGATTCCGGTATGGGACCCCCGTTAAATGACTGTACAATGGCTCACAGGTGAATTCTGGTTTAAAATTCAGCCTATACGACAACCGCTCATGGGAACAAATTCATGGACTGTAAGGATAGAATAAGTCAGAATCAGTCCTCAAGTTGATCAGCCAATGCGACGTACGGTGAGATATGAAACTGTACTTTTTTATATATAATCTATATCACTTTTCTCAAATGGAAATATATTTTTTATTAACAATCAATTTCACTTTTTTTCACGTTATCACGTGATAAAGATGTTAGGTCCGGGAGATAAAATCTCTATCGCCTAGTACTTCTCTATACAAAACAAAGAGACGCAACACAATATAAGAAATTGTATTCAGTGAAACGAAGTAATTGCTTCGGATGTGCTGCTGCCTGGTAGATCCCAGTGCACCCTGAACAGTGATCTACGGGCGATAGGACAGTAAATTTGAAGTATCATATAAAGAAAAACAGTCCAAATTTCTTCCGTCACTAATCTTCGTGTAACAATGAAGAATTCGGTTGCGCTAGTCTTCTTCCTGTTCGTTGTAGCCGGTAAAGAAATTTATGCACTAGAAATCATCTGTCATATAAAATCCAAAAAAAAAAGATCTAAACCATTACTATTT
This sequence comes from Trachelus tabidus, assembly GCA_030142655.1. Classification (NCBI taxonomy): domain Eukaryota; kingdom Metazoa; phylum Arthropoda; class Insecta; order Hymenoptera; family Cephidae; genus Trachelus; species Trachelus tabidus. Next base: position 1,955,563 of record JARQTI010000396.1, on the reverse strand, counting down.
TTTATAATTGCAGTTCGCGGATTTCCAAGTATTCCCGAGAAGAATGTCGCAGAAGCAAGACTAGCCGTTGAAGACGACGATAGGAACCTGGTAGACCTGGACTTGAATGTTAGATATACTGAAAGTATTCGAGAGACTCAGGAGGATCTCGCTAAAAAAGTCAAATTTTACCTACACACATTAAAAAATCCTAAAAACGCTCAACAATTAATGCTGAATGACATCAAGACTCTTTCTCTGAGTAACTTTAATTCACTAAAGCCTACCAGAATTGTCATCCACGGATGGATGAATTCAGCCAGGAGCGATGCCTGCCGTCTGGTTCGTGAAGGTAGGATACCACCAAATTTTAAAAAGAAAAAAATTTTTAAATTATGCATCGAGCGTCCAATTTCTAGCCTACCTTAAGCATGGCGATTACAACGTAATCATCGTGGACTGGAGTAGGATCTCGAAATTGCCGTACGTCTACTCCAGCAGTAAGGTCAAGATAGTTGGGCAATACGTAGGAAAGATGATCGATTTCCTGGGGTCACTCGGTATGAATACAATCAACACTCTTGTAGTAGGACATTCATTAGGAGCACATGTTGCTGGTATAGCAGCACGCAACGCTAAGAGCACAGTGGGCTACGTAGTAGGTAAGTTAAAAAACCACAAAAATAAGTTTCCTTATAAAAATGATAAATAATTACAAAAATTAATCATGCGCATCCAATAATTTCAGCATTGGATCCTGCGCTGCCCCTTTTCTCCTCTGCTAAACCTGGCGATCGTGTCGCTAAGGGCGATGCCAAATTCGTTCAAGTAATTCATACCAATGCTGGTGCACTTGGTTACTCAGACCCCATTGGCGATGTTGATTTTTATCCAAATGGTGGACGCAAACAAGCTGGATGTGTTGTTGAATGGATTGCCACCTCCCACTCCAGGTCCTACAGATTCTTCGCGGAGTCTATCAACAGCAAAACAGGATTCGTTGCAACCCAATGTGAAAGCTACTCGAAATTCACTTCTGGTGGTTGTCGTGGTAACAAGAAAGAGATGATGGGTGGACCGAAGCCGACCACGAAAGCAACAGGAACGTTCTATCTTGATACGAACGGATCCGCTCCTTATGCCAAGGGAGGCTAAACTGACTAATTATGATGAACCGATATTCTGATAAAACAAATGACTACGCGTAATCGACTGATTCAATGATTTTCGATACCAATTGTTATTTGTTATCATAAATATAATACTTTATCGATTATTTTTCTTTATTATTTTCCTATGCTTATACGAAATATATAGTATATGGTAACGGTAAGCGTAAATACTGGTTTTTATTTATTTATATTAATTAATTTTTATTCAGAATGAATTGTTTAGGATTTCCGATTTAGGACTCTGGTCACATGTCTATTTTGGAGTGTCAAACTTCCGATGAATTCTGGTTTAAAATTCACAAATAATGTATAGTTTTGTTTTTCTCAATATTAAGTGCGGATACTATACATGTTATCAGATAAGCGTATATTTTATCATTAAAACAACACGCAATATCCGACCGTGAAAAATGAATGCTGAGTGATAAAGAAATACAAGAAAAATTTTTAAACGCGTAAAGTTTCTGGTGTCTATCAGTATCTATCAATACGGAACAGCATCATATATCAACCGATAGCTTCTGTGGAGTGTAGAGCTGCCTGAATATTATTGACCATATTTAATACAGCGCCGATACACGTCTCTCTTGGACAATGTAATTCCAGTCAGCGCATTCCGTAGAATATATTTCTTGTCCCAGAGAATTGATGCTGAATGAAATTTCACACATTGGTGACCTGCACGCTGTCACGTGAGGAATCTTTTGAAATCATATCAAAATTACAAATGGACCAGATAAAAATGAGTTGCAAAAAATCAACATAGTGAATATGTAACAAGCTATTATTTAATACAATATGCGTAATAGACTCTATATACATTAAACCATATGGGATCTGTTACTAGGAGGTTTTATCTGCTTTTTTTTCTTAATTTTTTTCCCTCGCAAAAGGGTCCATTTCTAACGGACTACTCTAGTCACTCTTTATCCTTCAAGGTGTCTTTAATCTGGAGATCTGGTTTTTCTCCCTTGAGAAATTCCCTTGGTCACTTCCTAACCGGTCGTCTGTTCCCTGACCGTGGGAAAGGACCAAAGGATGCTGAGAAGACTAGACATACGAATAGTTGAATATCTACATGGATCAATAAAGTTTCAAAAATAATTAATAAATTTTCCAAATTTATTAATCATTAATTATAATTCAATCGATCATGGATTAAAAGTTAAATGAAACCAGATGAAATTACAGAATCCGCCAGGAAATAAATCTCAGAAGAGTCTCCAGTTCGTAGAAGCTATAATTGCTGGAAAATAACATAAATACGTAACGGGAAGCTATGACGGTCAGCACTTATACATAATTGGATCTTACACCGGTCATCTTAATTGACCATATGACTATTATCGTATCCCGTTACCATATTTGTTCGGTGCCTTATGGTGTCCCGTTCTACAATCAATAGAACTTGAAACCCTGACAAAGTAGCTTGAAGACAGACAAAAAAATTATCTGATAAAAACAAAGTAAATTAAAACCCACTCAGGAGATACATTATTGTTAATTAAAATAAATTTATGAGTTATCAATTGTCAATAAACAGCGTCTTGAGGAATTAAACAAAACGTCAGTTTGACAGATCGACACCATGGGGTGGTTTCTGGATAACGGGAGGTATCAAAGGGGTCGCATTAGAGACTAGGTGCATACACGCCATAACCACCCCCCTCCCACCCCCCCCGTCCACGCTAGACGGGCGTGTCGTTAATAAACTCTGAAGAAGGGCCATTAATCATTGGCTATCTCGGACGGGACGGCGTGTAAATACTGTGGAGATACTTACTTAAGCATATACGCAATACATATGTGAAAATCATATACATAGGTACAGGTAACGGTATAGGTTGGCTACTCGTATTCCGTAGCATATGTAAACTTATATTGGTGTGATCCCATATGTGAACCGTCGAGACGCCTGGGAGCTCGGGAGAACTAGAGAAAGACCATGGCGTCGATACCACATATGTGTGGATCTGGTATACCCCGCTCTTATGCCTATAGTATAAAGATACGTACTTAGACCTATCGGGACATGTGCCCGTATGTAAACCTATGGACATACTATATTAGCCCACCTTGGCACGGATGTCGTAACAACAAATATTGACCGTTCATTAATCAAGAGAAACTCGGAGCTTCGATCTTGCGCAATTAGTCGTATTCTAGCCAATCGCCTTCTGATTTTCACGTGAATATTCGTCTGACTTACCCCTGGATAAATCCTGCCCACCTGCAAGGCTCTTGCTTGTCCGAGTTATCCCGACTGAAAAGATAATAGCGGTGCATGTCATGGGTCGTACTCCGGGAAGCACTTATGACAGAGTTCACAGGTGTATCGCGACACTATGATGAATCACAAAAAATTTGTTAAGGAATTTTCGAATTTCTTTAGGGGTTGTTTCCAAATAACTCTCGAGGATGGCGATTGCGTCTGGATGTATTGGAATTGCTCTGAGTCGCATCCGTTTCGGTTGTGCGTAAGTGCAGCTGCGTAAACACGAGTTGGCGGTTTTATTTGGACGTATTTTTTTTACCCAGAATTCCCAGCTGATTCTGGCACACAAAAAGCACGTCGCGGGCCGCGCCAAAAGGACACGAGTCCTAGGAGTGGACGTACGACTGGCTGGTGATGCAACATAAATTAAACTGCATAGGTTGCCTGCACCCCAATCAACCCGTGTCCCATGGTCATCGTGCAGTATTATTGGGTATGTGTATTTGTTTATGTCGGTGTGTCGGCGTTCTGGCACGGGGTTGGATCTATGTGCAAAAATTGGCATGGCATGGGGTTACATGCAGCTGTCTGATAGCGTTGGGGTTGCAGCGCCAAAAATGCCACCCTTTCCCGATCGGACTAACCCACCCTATACACTCCTACCAACAGAATGGCTACCATCGCGCAAAATCCTCTTTCGTACCCCCTTATCATCCCCTATCGTGCAGCTGATCGGTAGCATTCCGATGAATCGGACGATCCTTCCGCTTCGCTGTGATTATGCACAGACCCATCGTCCCTTAGATTAATTTTTTAACCTGCTCGAGTTTTATGCCTCTTCCATGGTACGTCTGTCTGATCGTTCAGTGGATAATAGGGGATGAAGGGATATGGAAGGAGGTGCCTATGTGTATGGCAGCGAGCTTCAACAAGCGAAACAGGCAATCGGATGCTTCTTCGTTTTTTTGCTGTTTCTAATTATTATTAGTCGATTTTATTTTAATCGTAATGAGTGCATTGCTATTTAAATACTTTGGCTTACTTTTCAGTCTCAGTAAGCTTGAACATCCGTAGAATAGGTATCGACATTACTGCTAAGTGATGCGAAAATTCTTATCTTTGTTGAATGAACGATTGGGTATCGTTACTCTGCCTACTCGAATGTTTCTGAAAAAGGTTTCCTATTAGCCATTCGGCATACCCAGCTTTGGCTAGCATTTTTGGGAAGGTTTAATGTTCGATGCACTTGTGAGACACTGCGATGCTGACGTGAGTGTGCGATATTAATTTTTGATGGCTATTGTCACAAGTGCCAGAAGGGACTTTGACGTTTATTCTGACAGTGAAGACTTATTGAAGTTTGTTATAAAAAGAACTTTGGACAAGAAGGTGAGAATTAAGGCTATTGAAAGAAATCCTTCGGTTTAGAAATTATACATAATATTTACTAATATTAACTTTACTTATATTCAAGATCAGAAAAGAAGCCAATAAGATAAAAAAATTTCGCTATAATTTGTAAAAGGCATTGGCATGATGTGGATGTGCCCAGGCTGCAAGGAATGCCGTCACTAGGCTGGTATGCAATTAACAGCCGAAGAGGGAATGAAAAAATTGTAGTATTTACTGGGTTTGTTTGATGCCATGTATCAAAGGCATTTGTAGAAATTCAGAAATATAAATTTTTGTCAGTGTTTAATTGATAATTAATATAATTTTCTGTTTAAAATATTACTTGTTATTATATATTGAATTTCATAGTGTGCGGAGAGCCGTCGTAGAATGGTTAGAAATTGTGAAGTCAGATGCCCAGAGTCCCCAAAATCATACAAATATTACGATTCCTGCGAGATCCTATGAAAGTGCAGGAAATTTTGCAAAAATTCATTGTACACGTGAAAAAGAAAGCATTTGACAGAGAATGCGCAGATGTGAACTTTTTTTGTGCTTAAAAAATTAGAATAACCTGTTATGACGAATCTGTGAAACAATACAATCAAAATGCTTCTTGAAAGAGTCCTTTCTGGTAGTGAAATTGCACTGCGCGTCTGGTTTTTTTAAATTAAAAACTCAAGTGCCCTTCGCTATCTTAATTAAGGGTTGGAAATTTTCAGACCGATTTATTGAATAAACGAGAACGACGCTATCGGAACTTCAGTCGACCAATATCGTCCAGAACACTTTACACGGCTATTTCTACGAGCCTGCCGTCTCATCCCTCTGGTAACATAGCCTATAGGCCAACGGGGCCGTTCCGCGAGGTCAACGCGATGTGAATTCACAGTGAGCTGATACGTTATCACCCTCTCTGACTAACCACTTTCCCATAGCCCTATCGCCTTTCATCTCTTAGGAAATAATTTTTGCCATACAACCCGTTCGGTGTAACTCAATTTTTACGAGCTGCCAACTACCCTTGAAAATAGATACACTTTTTGGAAATGAAATTAAAATATGAAAAAATAAATTTTCTAAGACGTATCAGTTTCTTTAAAATTCAATTTTTTTTATGTTGCGACCTGATAAGTAATGTTTCGATAAATCGGTAAGAACGCCTGATTTACGCAACCCGTTCTGCAGCTGGGAGTTCTTTTAAATCGTAATGAGCTATGGTGAAGCAAAAGTGCGTCTTCAAGGAAAGAGCCTTTTTTTATTTTTCTTCATCAATTTTTTGTTGATTTTTATTTTTTTATTCTCTCTTTTTTTTCATTTGCCGAGGTCTAACGGTTTCATGGTGTTTTTGCAAAGTGACTGTCACATAGTAGATATCTTTCGTACCGACTCGATACAGTATACATTCCTGATGGTTTCTTAGGAGTTTTATGCGCATGCGCCACACAGGTTTAGTTCGAGCATCCTCTCATTGATGGCGCCACTGGCTTGCTTAATAGGACGCTTAGCTATTGTCCGAAAATGCATAAATTAAAGTCACCTAGAAACTTTTAACCAATACACCTTTCAGACTCACCTGAGAACAGATAGACATTAAAAAATTTCGATATTTTTTCTAAATTTAACAAAGTTAATCGAAATCATTGATTTATCCAAAAACCATACCGGTTGCCTCATAAATAATCATATTACAGTATTGACGGAACGGTAGGCCCCAAAGCGTAACGAATGTCCTCTTGCACAAGGGTTGTTACGAGCTAAGTCTTTGCAACCCTTTTCCAGATATAGTTTCATTGATCTGAAGAATGGTCCCCCATAGACCCCCATGAATTCTAGATGCGTGAAGAACACGTGTATGAGAGTACACGTACGTACGTTAAAATGGCCATAAGACTGACCGCCCCTAAACTTACACCCTCACAACTTACGTTAGCTACATCGATCGGTAAGGGGGTGACTCTCTTCCAAAACGAACGGCTAGTTATTATCCTTTTATGCAAATCATACCTCCTGCAGGAGAAGAGGAAAGAAAATATATTACCCTACCCACCCCCCACTTCACGTGCCAAATACGTGAAGTTCACCCGCTATGGAAGAACCACATACACTTACAATTACCATATACATATATATTATGATTTGAAAGAAGATTGTAAACTATAAAAGTCAGTTTCTAATTCCAACCCCTATAAACCGGCAAAACGATTTATCCAATGTAAGAAGGGATATCATGGTCGCAGGGGCCGAACGACAGCACCATGGTGACTCGTAAGAAAGTCTGAGGTTGCTAAAAGCCTTAAACACTATAATAAGCGACAGGGAGTAGATAATAAGAAAAGAGGATAAAATAAAAAAAATATAGTGCGCACCACCCCCGTCCGTGAAAATATTCGTTCGGTAGGATGAAAACCAGGAGAGCTCGAGAGTCCGGTTGACAGTGACCAGTGTCCAGGACACATTAAGGCCCCATCTGGATATAAAGCCAGTAGTATTCGCGAGAGGCCATTTATAACGGAAGGAGGGTAAAGCGTCCAGTAAGGGAAGGGGGCGTCCGGGCGACGTCGCGACGCCGCCGGTGACTACTTAGCAGATATTTTAGAGTAAAAGGCGACGGTGGGACGACGCTCAGTGTTCAGCGGATGCCGTGAAGTAGGTGTGAGAAGATGAGAGAGCGGAGGAGGGGAGGCAGGTTATGGAGTTCAAAAGTTCACATGAAAAACAGCCTCAGGAAATTGCTAGGAAATGGTCAGCTCCGATGGCCGCCCTTCCTGTCCGGGGATCGTCCAATCCGAAACGTAGAAAAGAAAGAAGCCACGTACTGCCGAGCTGACCAGCGATTTGCCTTTTTTTTAAAACACCCGTGTACGTGACCAGTAAACAGAGGCAGCGAAAGTACGATCCTATGCTGCTTTTCCTTATCCCACTCCCCCCCAAAGCCCAAGACATTTTTTTTTAAAGAAATCTACCCCACAGTCATTTTCTTTTTATTCTTCCCGCAATTTCTTTGTTTTCCACTTCACTTTATTTTTATGCATTCCGCAATAACGTTTTACCATCTCCACTGTCGGGGAGAGGCGAAAAACGTATCGTTCACTATCGAGTCTTCTTTCTACGTATATTTTGTACGTTTAAGTGGTAGTCATACTGTTATATATCCACATACATGTATACCACTTGTCAGGTTAGACCATTGAAATTGTGTAGTGTTTTACGTAAGACAGTAAAGCCAGGATTACGCGGAACGATATACGTGTATATTGTATGTATTGTGAGTATATATATATACCTCGCGAGTGAAGCTGCATATAGTTGTTCAAGTATACACATATATATATATATACACACACGTGTGTTACACTCTACCGTTTCCGCAGGTTTACCTCGCTATTCTAACGTAAGACCGACTCCTTTTATCGCTGCTAAACATTATTGCCTCGAATCCCCTTGTCCCGGAAAGTATCACCACCCTTATTTACCGTGTTCTTCCAATCTCCCCTACCCTTCGTTCCGTTACCCCCATGCCGCTTACACCACTCAATATTTTTTTCTCCCAGGAACACTGTAAACTCCTGCCTGCATTTCTTTTCTCTGTCTCACTCAACCTTGGTATGGCGCGAAAAATTAATTTAATTTGTCAAACAAAAAGAATCATGAAAAATAAAAATTGATTAACGTATAATTTCATTTTTCCCAAATATACAAAATAATCAACAGTATCGATAGGACGATGGTCAATAAGTGTTACGGCTGAGGGTGGATGACTATGCACGAGATAAAGATTAGGCTTAAAGTACAAGGGGAGAGGAGTGATGCCAATTTACAGTAAAAGAAACTGTAAAAGCTCGCTGAGCAGTGTGGCTTTGAAACAACCGCGATATAAAGAAAGATAGTAGCGCGCGGCCGGAATGTGCGCGCATGCGCAATAACGAAAACGCACAACACACAAGCTGACAACGAAAATAAATGTACGAGTAAAGAGAAACTCTAAATTTTCTCTTGGTATCTCCACTCTTTTACGCCGTATCCGCTACACCTCCCCCCCCCCCCACGTCGCATCCCACGCACCTACATTCTAAGAAGAGGCTGTGTTGTCCCACTCTTTTACCACCTTGACTACCCCATTGCCTTGTTCTACGAAGCTTTCCGCAAGGTGCACACGCACTCAGTCACACACAGTTGGCAGAACTGCGAATAAGGGTAGAGGAGTTGGAAGGGGATGGGGGGGTCACGCTTCACCCTCAACAAGAATGTAAAACCGCTTCGTAATTTAAAGTTTTTACTATACCGACCTACGGACTAAATGCAAGGAGTACAGCTATAAGAAATAAAAAGGTGTCAACTTTTATTTCTCTTCTTTCGCCATCATTGTAAAAGGTACCAAAGGTCCTGTTTTCAGTGTAAAAATACGAAAATGTAAAAAAGCCTTCAAGCCTGTCCAGGCAAAGTGAGCGCAGTCTTCTTCTTGATATATATATTTGTTTTGTCACGAATCAGAAGGAAGAACTGCTACTTATCTTTCTCGTCCCTTCTTTTATTCAGGTCGCAAGTCGTCAAGTCCACGGTGCACACGAGACTACGTCTTTATTTCCTTTTTCTTGTTTTACTCCTGCTGGCTACTAAACCGGCATTTTTATTTGAGGAAATGGCCCTTGCCGTTACGACGTTGGATTCTTAAATGCGCCTTTCTTTAGGTATATACTGATACACACACCTTTTTTTTTTTACGATCCAGAAGAATCCACAAGAACGACTATGCCATTTTGAGCGACGATCTTTCAAGGGTTTCCAGTAGTAAGCAATGAAATTTCGATTAAATCTATAGTCGTTAAATCACCACTACGTTGTATTATTGCCAATAGGATTTAGAGTGCGTACACATTATGTGATCATATATATATGTATAAAGGTCACGTGTCAATATATATCGTATGTAAAACCTATAGATATATAACACGTGCGTTTCTTGACCTGCGTATACATGGAATATAAGTCAAAGCTGTTGGTATATTTTTTTGTGGACGAGACGACGTGACTCTAGACAGTTTGCGGACGGCATGAGAAGAGAACTTTACGAGGAGCTTTGCTCAATCCCACGTTTTATTTTATGATCCGTCGCCTCCTTCTTTGACGCAGATTTGATTCAACTTGAGAGGCCATCCCGCCATACGGGGATCCTCACCATCAAACCGCGAGCAATCTTCATGCACCTACTTTATATTGTCCTTTTATTCTCCGTCGTCCCACCAAGAAAATGACTTTGTGCCCTGCCGTTACGTAAACTCGCTCTGTTCCGAGTAACAGACTCTGCGATACAGTTCCCATATTCTTTACCTTTTTATTCCTTTTTTTCTCGCAGCTTTTCTTTTCTATCTTTATCTCGCTCTCTCTCCTTTTGCTTCCCACTGGTACATCGGTTAGCCGAATACGAAATGAAAAATTCTTAAAGCTTCGTGTACATTTTGATATACTTTTTATTTGTGGTTTAAATTTTTTAGATTTTTTTTGAAAATTGTCAAATTTTTTCTTACGATGGATTTTGTTTTATCTATGCCATTTTATTGATTTTTCAAATTTCGACATTGTTATCGATTTAGCCGTACAGTGAATTTCCTTTCTCAGTTAATGAGACAATAGAGTGAGACATTCGGAGTTCGGTGCGCCTGTAAGCGGTTTAACCACCAAACAAGAGTATAAAGTCGATTAATGGTATTACAGATGCATCAAATGTATCCTCTGCATCCTTTAGGACCTGTAGCTCCTGTAGATTGCAGTGCGCTGACGAGTATCATTCATTTACGCATCCGTTAGAAAATCTGCTATTGTTTCTTCTTTGGTTGTTCCGTCACATCGATCAAAGGCCCAGTATAGAAAAAAGGGGAAGCATGAAAAAAAGATGATTGCGAAAACACGCAAAAAATTGAGTATCCACAAAACTTCTATAGATTCTTCCAGTACTTTCCACTCTTACAACCGATTTTTTCAAAAAGGACTCAACCATCCAGCTAATGTCACTCAGGATCCATTTCTCTAAATGGCAAACAGGGCCAATCAAAAAAGTCCACCTCTACTCTTCATATAACCACCATTAACGGTTCAAGACCTTCCCCAAAGTACCATATTCATCTTGATATTCATTCATTCATGTGATTTGTTAATAAAAACAAATAAAATCTTAAAAAACTTCCAACAAAGATAAGACACGTTAAGGAACCTCCAATCCTCCTTGGCATGGATTTCCATCTGGTACCGCATAGCAATAGAATTCGGAGGCCGCAATTAGAATTCAATTTGGCCATAAAACAGCGTCTAGCCGTAGCGACGTAGTTTTAGCTAATTCGCGTAAGGGGAGGAAAGGGATGGTATCCATACACATACGACCACCCCCTCTGAATCCTCACTGAATATAATATGAATTGGCGTGAGAGCGAGAGAGACAGAGAATCGCGTACCGTGTTGCCCTGTTACCGTGTTCGGATGGTCAGCCGGACCCTCGGACGGTAAATCACGCTGCCGCAGATCCAATTATCAAATTGTCCAGCCTCGCCTGCAGTGCCTAGTCGACTGAAGAACGGTGAAGGTAGTGAGCCAGCCAAGCCAGCCAGTCAGCCAGCCATCCAAGGCAGCCACCGAGGCAGTCAGCCAGTCAACCTAGCCAGCTTGGTAAAAGCCAGTATACGCTATGGATGGAGCGTAGGAGTAGCCAAGAGTTAGGCAAGACGGGAAGGGGGGGGGGGGGGTTACGGAATAGTAAGGGGGGGAGGAGATTGTAAGGGCAAGGGATACCAGTAAGGCAAACTATACATCCCCTGAGTAGAAGGGCAATAGATTGTTCCGGCAAAACCGCGCAAGACAGCACGACACCAACTCCTATAGGGATAGCGTAAAGGATTTATAACTTATTGCTAGAGCGTAGAATATCGATAGGGAACTTCTGGAATTAGGTAACGTCCACACTCTGCAAATCTAGCCCATTTAGTGTTCGCGTAATAAGGAAATACCAGGATACTGCGTTATTTAGCCTTGAAAGAAATAAAGGTATGCATTTATCGTACCCCTGTGCGCTCATACCGGTTTATGCTAATTCTAAGAGAGCGTGTACCGGAAGATTAGCGTTACTTGATAGGGTACGTCGCGTGTACCGGAAACGAGGCGTTAGCGCCGGAAGTCGAGAGGAAGTGCGTGTGGAAGTTGCTTGGCTCAAGGAAAGGGTTGAGACACGCGACTGACTCGAGGGCTGAGCGCTCTGACGCCTGTAATTCAGACGTCTCCCTTGCGCCCTTACGCTACTGGGACTTCGCTGTGTTTAAGTTTCCACCCCTTGCACCCCTTGGAGATGGTTAAAGACCTGCAGTCCTCACCCTTATTCCCACAAGGGATGCTACCGGTCTAATTGTTTCCTTAACTCACTCCGTACCTTATTTCTCAGTTGGCTACTTGCTACACGGTTGTAACAGACGTCGCGGATGCTGTGGCGTCGCAACGCAAAAGTAATGAGGATATTTTTTAACGAATCGGGGTCACTCAGAGCTACGATGCTTTGCGACGTCTCTTTTCCATCGTGAGTCTGCCTCAAGATAACCCTGACTCTTTTGCGAGTCTGCTAGTCGTTGGTCGACTATCTTCACTCACTCCCACCATCGACGATATCGGCGTCCATTACCTATGTTTTATAGAGCTAACACGCAATCGTATCGCGTGGCCACTTTTGAATACAATGGCCGAATTAAAAAAACTTCTACGAGACGAATACACATTACTGATGTACCAATAGGATGAATGCCGAGCCAATGTCGTCGTTGAAATTCTGCTTATGTCAGGCAGTTCGTGGGACAAGTGCGTCGGGGCGTCGGGACGCTCCTTCTTGACAAACATTCTACTGCACGTTTCGACTTTCTTTTTGTTTCTATGAGAAGGACAACAAAGGAAACGAAACCTTGGCCGTCACCCTCTGGGATACTGACTCATTGCGCGATTATTCATGGACACTGTGTAGTTTGTTGCATATGGTACACATGTGTCGGCTAGTTGACGCTTTACATTGGTACGATTAAGGATATATTTATTTTTTCTTAGAACTCCACGATTACGAGTGAATTATTGTGTTAATCAACCAATTCCAAAGAGCATTGATATTTTTTTATGGTTTTCATTTATTATTATTGTCTTTTTTCTTTCTTCTGCTAGTACAACTTTCTTCGCTGGGCAACACTTGGGTACATAGGGCAATAGCGTGATTCTTGACAAAAAGAAAAAAACAATTAGAATTTAACCCGTTAAAATCCATCGTTTAATCCTTTGGGAAATAAATCTTTTTGGAAACAACACCTGCCACAAATATCGCAAAGTCAATAATTATCGTCGTCGCTCTTCGCTTTACCGTTTAGTCGTGATACTTTCTCGGGACGGGAACAAATAATACGAGTTTATGTCTCGTTTCTACGAAACTCCACAGTACGAACATACACGAGATTACGTGGAAATCAGTCGAGAATAATAATCATATATAATACACAAATACAAAAAATGTTATTATGAAATGTTAATTTTCCTCATTTTATCGATATATTGAAAAATAAATGATTTACAATAGTCATTATAGCAAAATATAAAGGCCCGTTTCCAAGTACCAAAACCTGATGCGCCTAAAAAAATCACCAAAATAACATCGCGTACTATTTTTTCTCCCTTTTTCGGTACGCATGATTATGTCTCTTTTTCCCACGCCCCCGCTCCGCCACTCCCTCATCACAATAATCATCATCATCCTCGGTCGATGACGTTTCGTTACCTCCGTCCTTTCCTTTCACTGAAAATCTTCTGTCGCTCTCACAGCCAATCCTACGCAAACCTATTTACAACAGCACGACTCCATAAGATTTCGCGTTCTCTCGTGTATATCAGGCTTTACGTATACTCTTATGCCATTACGTTCCTCTGTATCTATACGCAAGGTTAACACTTGGTCGTACAGCTGTGGAGAACTGCATGTATAAGTAAGTCGTGATCCATCCTTAAGAAGTCAATCGAAGTCGAGCCGTGGAGAAGTTCAGACGTTTCCAAAGCAGCGACAATTCCCGAGAAGGATTAGTTCCAAACTAAAATTAACCTCAGTGAGTACAAAGATTATTATTGGGATATTACATTTAAAAAATCTAATCGAACCTTGTTAGTTTACACACAACCATTACACAATAAAAATCACAGGACTGATTAAAAGTTAAAAAATTATTATTACTTCTTCCTCAATCGATCGACTGAATTGACGTTTAATGATAATCGATCATTTTTCTCCAAATAATTTTTTTTTCTTTTTGATTTACGTTACTTCGTGTCAAATATCTATTAGATACACCTCTCTAATCATTCGATCTAAGGGGTTTGTACGGTTGTGTTTGTACAGTGACATTGACAGTGGTTGCTAATGACGCACGTAAGATTCCTTTTACCGATATACATACATGACAAGAAAACAGTCGTTAGGCAATGAATTTGGAAGTACGTTTAATGGCACGTTGATTGCGTTCGTTTTCAAAGCATCGATTAGCGACATCGTTAAACTTTCTATATCTTTTTTTTTTACATTATACATTAATATTTTGTACAGTCAATTGCTACTGAGTAACAGCCGTGTATTGGTAATATTAACATTGCCTATTCGAGTATGTATAACGCTCATCTGCATCAGGTGTTCTATCACCGTAGGCATCCTTGAGTAGAAAATTTTTGCATCGTCAATGTATGACTAATACTTCGCCAAACGATATATACATACACACGTCGTTCAAAATAGAGATATTAGTCAAAAAAGAGGAATGATAAGTATAGAATAAATTCAATAAATCATCCGCCAAAATCTATATATACATATAGCATTGATATAGGCATGTATATTTAGTTGAACAAAGAAACATTGGGACGATGGGCAAAAGTTATGCTTAGCGTTGTTAGTAATCGACTTGTCAGTCGGTAAAATTGTCAAAAGATTTTTATCGTCTCTTCGTTATTCCAGAAATCCTTGTGTCCAAACATTCGAAAGTACGCACGTGGTACCGTCCGTGCACGGTATTCATTTCAAGGCAAACAATCCAGAATTGATCGACTATAACGGGCTTTATGTTTGTCCATGTGAAATGCGTAGACTTTATTAAAGTAGATTAGGCTTGCAAAGTGGAAGAACAAGGACGCAGACTTGCTTGATCGTAAACAATTGACAAATCTCTTTGTTCTCATTGTGTAGCTGAATATTCTTCATCTACGTAAGTATAATCGCTGAATAGAATTATAACGCGTGGAGGAAACAATGCCTATAGGATACGTGGAAAAATGATTCACTTATACACGCCGTCAATAAGGTTACTCAGTCCTCGCCTCTTCTTGTGACATATTGCGTAACAAGGTAAACGACTAGATTTATGTGTATAATATGGTACTGCCGAGTCTAAATATCGTAGCGAATGACTGCTATCGGAAATTGTTTAATAAGTTAATACTGTATGTATGTACCTATACACATGCTTACGAGTGATTACGCTTATCAGTGTTATTCGATTTTCTTTTTCTTTGCTTAATAATCTTGGGAATTATTATTTGTGTAATTGTTGAATTTTACTTTCAGATATAATATTCAGAAACGACAAGATGACGACAAAGCTTGTTCTCTTCCTATGCGTGGCTCTGCTGGTCGTGGGCGTTATCAATGCGGCTCCTGATAAATCCAATTGCGGTCGACACGGTGACCCCGTCAGTAAACCTTTCAAGCATTAAACATTAAACTCATCGAGCGATGGCTTTTACGCCACATCATTGCGATAAGCACTACGACGACAAGCGAAGTAATAACTGATGGAAGGAACGGAGCGATGTAATTGTTTATTATTATTGTAAGATTGATAAATCATTTTGATCGCGTGTAATACGTCGTACGGAAATTCCAAGAATTTGTTGTCGTGGCGCTTTGCATTTTTTAGTGATAACACATGCGCGGACGTTTGATTACAGTGATAAGGACGGTACTAGGTAGGAAAATGTTGGAGTTCAGTTAGGGGTCTTCTTTATGGACCCTTAATTGGAACTCGTGGTAGATTTGAGAATCTCTTGGTCAGGACTGGTGAGACTGAATCTTGTTGATGTCTTCTTGATCTTCTTGATGCAGTGCCGCGAGAACAGGGAGTGCTGCTCCAATTTATGGTGCCACAGCTATGCCGGGCATTGCGTCAGCAAACAGGGTTCTGTCGGGAAGAAATTCCCGAAGGAAAAGGAGCAACCTAAAGACAGCGTGGATCGTCGGCGAAAGATTGATTAAAATTTGGAAAAAAAATTTTCAGTAGACATAGATATAGTATTATTTGGCAGCTATCGGCATGGTTAAGATATAAAGGTGTTCCATATGGGAACATTATTTAATCATTTGCTACCCCATAATGCACGCTAGCTATTACGCAATCACGATCTCTTTATGGTGTATATTCATACATTACATTTATCCATACGATCCATTTCCCAAATGTCCTGCATGAGTCTAGATAGACTAGAAATATTGTTGAAAAAAAATTGGTTGATTTAATTATTTTCATTTTAATCGATAGTAATAAAATGGCTTGTATTTTATTAGTATTATCATGGATCATATGCGTGAATCATGCTTCAAGTATTTCAATAAAATTAATTTTAATTATCATTAATAATCAATTTCAACGATCATGGCTGTTTTATTAATACATGACAATAATAATAATAATGGCTGGTTCGCAATATAAATTACATAATGAAGATTAAAGAGTTTGACCGTTACTATAAATCTAGTAGAAGATCGCAAGGCGTCCACGTCTGTTCAGACGTTGCGACGCTGCGTGTGCATCTGTACGTTTCTGGCCATTAGCAGGAGCGATCAGCAAATCGCAAAATGATAACGCCGTGGCGTTCTTATCGCATGCCGGCAAATATTATCGCGATTTCACTTCGCAATTAAACCGCACGTTCATGAAGCGACAAACACGTAACACTAGCACGAAAACTTGCAGAATATGAAATTTCGTAATTTTCTCAAGACATTCTGTTAGTTCTCACGGGAACTTTTTTTTCGTAATCAATACAGCATACGAATAAAAATTAAAAATTAGCATATATATTAATTCGTATTGGAATGATAACGTTAATCAATTTTTTTTTCCATTTGATTTCAGTGCGTATCCGACAATCAATGCTGCGGCACTATTAAGTGTCACAGGTACGCGAATAGATGTCAGGTACAAATAACTGCAGACGAATTAATGAAGCAGCGTGAGAAAATTTTGGGACGCCGTGGAAAGGACTATTAGCGCAATAAGTCAAAATTTTAATTAAAAAGATTTACCGTAACGAAAAAAGTAAAATTTTATATTCCTGAAAGTGTATCGTACATTTATATATCTATCGTGTATATAAGACAAGAAAACAAAAATGCTTTTAAAAAGTTCCATTAAGTAATCTTAATCGAGCGAATTATAAAAAGACCATTCTGTAAGGGTTAATTGATAAAAACACTTTGAAAAATCTGAGTTTTATTTTACGCGAATTCATACTGGATGAAAAGGTTCGATATCACCTTCGGCTTGTTTCGAATCGAAGCAGGAGAACCGCATATCGGAGCTTATCGGACGCTCGTTAAAAGTCGACCCCTCCGATCGATCGTTAACAAGATTTCATACAGGTTTGAAAAGCCAGTAGGCTAAGCTGCTATGCTGGCTAGGTGGTAGATATAAATGTGGTAGGTGCTAGCAACTAGCCTTGATGCGATATGTGGACAAGATAGTGAGAAGGTGGGGTACCTAAAGAGAATAGGTACCGTTAGGTTAGTGGTAGTGGAAATGGTTAGTCAGGCAGTCTGAAGAGGAGAGGGGTTGATTAGAGGGTTCACTTTAATTGCGGCGACTTATCTTTGATAAGCTTACGTTATGCCTATATCTATATCTATACTTTGGCCATATGGTAGCTTCGAAGCTGCTTAGATACACAAGTTTCTGTCAAGAGGAAAAAAAACAACGAAGATTTGAATTGAAGAAGTTCGAAGCAAGAAGAAAATTCATTTCCTTCCTAAGAAACAATCACAGGATGAACTTTGATGTGGTTACTGATTCAGAGGAGACGATATGGACCAGCAAAGGAAAAATTCATTTCCGTCTTAAGAATCAATCACAAAGTATACTTTGATGTGGTTGCTGATCCAGAGGACACAGAACGGACCAATCAAGAGATCCTCCTAGAAGCAGAGAAATGGTCAACCTGATGGCTCGTTAAAAAGTCTTTTTGCTTTCTGGCTGAACAGTCTAAGCGGAGACGTAAAAGTTTGAAAAGTCGTTGGAATTTAAATCAAAGAGCGCGGAAGCTTCTTCCGTTCGTTACGCAGCTTAGAACTCTTGTCGCTTTTAGTTCTCATTAATGGCGGCTTTGACTTCGGTCTCGCTAGATTTTTTCCGTCTCACCCTTCATCCTCACCCCTTCTCGCCGGACACTGCCTAAGAGTCTATCTTTCTGAAAATAACGAAAGCACCGAGAACGATGGAACTTTTTGTTCTTGTCAAAGTTTTTCTTTTTCCCGAAACTTTTTCTTTCATCAAAACTAACCCGCAGTGTTTTCGACGAAAGGGGAAGAGAAGGGAGGAGAATTCTATGGAAAATAAATTCTCACCCCTCCCTTTCTGTTTTTATCCGTACCTGACCCCTTACCTTTAACATTCATTCGTATCTGCACGCTCTCCCTCTCTTGCACTCCCCTCTAAATAAAATGGACCATAGACACTGTTAAATCTGAAAATATTATCATCGACGTAAGAAATTTTGAAAAATTTACATCGTAAGTGAACAAAACATTAATATCCACGTCGCCTTCCGTCAGGTACGATTTTTACCTATTTCGTCAGAAAAAAATTTCGCAGTATCTCTCGAAACAAGCAAAGGCGTCACTGTGCAAATGTTTGTCTCCGCATCCCTTATCTTAGCTAAGCTTACCGGCCATATGTCGGTCTCTCACACTTTTTAGTCAGCAACCCGTCTAACCCCTTGCTAGCGGCCCAACGTGCGAACCAGCGCGTGCCACAATTTTCCACGTTCTATAACAGCTACAAGTATTACCTGTTTACGTGCAAGTCTCCAAGTGGCTATAAAAAGACAGTAATGACCCAATCGTCAATACAATACCGTTTTTCATTTCCCTCCATGAAACTCTTCCTTTTACCTCTCCTCCTTTCTCATTCTTATCCGAGGACACAGAAACGGTCCCGTACAGTCAACTTTACAAAACAGTAATACAGGGTATAGGGCTGGCGAGTGGAACGAATAGGATTCATTCAAGAGCCAATTAAGGCTCGTTAAGCTCCACATGTGTATATATACAAATATATATACATATATATTCATGAGTGTAAAGGAGACAAACATGAAGCAGAGCAAAGAAAGGGGAAGAGCACACTCGCATTTCTCTCAAGTGTCTCTTTGGGTGCTTTTCAAGTTCTCTTCATATACTCATCTTCAGGGCTCGGCAGCTCTTGGCGGCGATGCACAATTCTAAGTGAGACGTCACAGCCGCGAGAGAGTGGGAAATTAAGAAGATTACGAAATCCAAGAAAATGACAGGGAGATAATTTTTGTCCCTTATACCCTCGCACTCAAGAATTTCTTCTGGGAGGAAAGTTTTGATTTGAAATTTTTTCACATATGTCCTACCTATGACGTTACTTCATATGAACATACTAATATGGTAAGTATGGCAAGGGACATGTAGGAATGACAGAAGGCACACGAGGAACGACAGCCAGCGACACAATATGAAAACATTATCGGGCGTAAGCTCGAAAGCACACTGCAATCTGCTGAGCTTTGTAATGCGCTATGCCGTGCCGCGTCAGGATGTCAGGATACAGATTTGCCGCAATGGCGTAGCCAAAAGCTCATGTGAAAAAAGGAAAGTACGACGAAACACTCGACTGGCTGCTTTCCGAAATATCTGTATCTGTTATAAGGGTAGATATGAACTGAGAATCGAAGGAGACAAAAGACAATTGTTGTAATTCAACACTGAACAAACTCTGTTCCAATACCAAAAAGCTCCTAAGAACGAAACATTAAAGTTAATAAGACAGATCGTTAGACCCGATCTGATTGCTCGTGATAATAACGCGAATGGGGGTTAATAGGCGTCGGATGGACTAATTGAAATTGTAAGAATTGTCAAGGGATGAATGCTTCTGACATCGGAATAAAGACTAATGGTGAAGATCGACAAGGTTAGATAAACGAGCACGCGAATGTCAACTTTGGGTAAGTGATTGATTTGATCGATAAAAAGAAAATAATTCCATCCGTTAGAATTTCTGAATGATACGTACAGCGTGGAATCTTATTTATTAAAACGCCGCCATTTTTATCGCTAGAAAACAAAATTCGTGTAAGATTAATTATGTTGACGGACAAAAGAAAAGAACCGAAAGTCGAATGATAACAGATATACCGATAGGTGGATACTATATACGTATATAACAATATGTATATAGTTATGTCTATGTTGAACACGGTCGTAGGGTGTAGATAAGTGCGTCCAGCACGAAAGGGTGCATTAGTGATTTTCCGCTATCACCTCGGGATGATCTGACACGAATAAATGTAGGGGTTGCGCCAAGAACGTTTCATGGCCTGACGTAGATTCTCCTACGTACTGAATACATGCAGACAATATAAATACCAAGCTACTTAGAGAAAAGGGAAATGGGACTAGCCATTCAGGACACACTACCCCTAGATCGATCACGCGACTGATCTTATCTCACAGTTAGATCGCTTCGGTGTACGTAAGTACAATTCAGAAGACAGAAAGCGTATGGAAAAGCAATGAGGTCGCATACGTAAGAATTTATTTCTTTCCCAAGACCTGCAATGACTTCCTGTTCGGACCAAGTGACAGAAGATTATTTACAGCTAAATATGATAAAGTCTTAAGCTCCTTGAAGAAATATTTAGCAAGAGGACATGACTCACTGGACAAAATGTCTTTTTGTTATTCCAGTCATTCCTTTAACCACTGGTATCCTATGGAAAAGTAAATAATCGAAGGTTCTCTTTGTTATCAAGAGAAAAACCGCGACTTCCGGTTTCTCGGTTTTCTTCAACGTATTCTTATCGTCTCCTTTCCATGACATGTGGCAGTGATCATAACGCAAGTGAAATGACACAATTTTGCCTATACCTCTCTCTCTCTCTCTCTCTCTTTTTCTCTCTCTCTCTCTCTCTCACACACACACACTCTTTATACACACACGTATCCCCGTCGCAAAGATTAGTCGTGCAAGTTTAGAGGCCTTAGGAGTTGCTCTCGTGGTCTCAACACTAGTTAAACTTAACACTCGGTTAAGTCTGATGATTCTATACGGACTAAGGGTAGTCTAGAACGTGCCGAGTCGGAACTATAAGCCACTATCCCTTATGAGCCACCCCCCTTCCACCCTTCACTCTCCTTACTTCTTCTTACTAATGAAGACGGTATAGGCTAGCACCATCTCCTTGGTAAAATAGCCAGGAGATCGTGTGGAACCCTATGAACTAGAGGCTGCCTTATCTCTATTTGCATAAATTCATAGTTGCGGCTTAGGACGACCTATGGACGTCCTTTGGAAGGAGCCCAGGGAAACAACTTGGTCTTGGTCAGACACAAAAGTTTTCATGCTACCGAATCATCTTCTCTATCAGATTACTTCCAGCATCCTTACCTTCAGATATCCTCGTTTGGATGGTCATCCAAACTGTAGGAGGTTGAACATCCTTAGACGCCTCATAGATCATACACGATAATAAAACTGGACTCGTGTTAGTTTTTTGATAATAATAACAATATTTCATATACTAATTAATAACACATAAATACTGTACAATCTGGTACGAAAGTTTCCACATTAAAGATATAAAATACATCATTTTTTTAGTCGACATTGATCTCGGGTAGATATACCATGCATGTAGATTTAGTATGTATTAGACTAGTATGTGAAGTCATGTAAGGAGATAATCCTATATGGGGTCATACATGCTGTTGGACGTTACCCCTGCAGAATGTCTTCACGACGTAACTGCATGTTTGTAAGTTGCATAAAGAGGTGCACAGTGCATAAATTGCATGTGCACGTACTATCGCATGTACGCTATAGACTTATCGATCCCATTACACATGTGGATTCGTTATAATTGTTCTTTTATTCTTTTCCTTCGTTCCTGACTGCAATTATGCTTTCCGGAAACGCTCAGTAAAATGAAAGGCCTATGTCGCTCTCACGCGCAGCAACATGCTAATTATAATACAGTACACGTGTGCAATCAAGCATATATATACTATAAGAACGCGACAGTATATAGATAGATACACCAAGTAGACTTTATGGGATTAATAAAATATTCGCGCTGCCGACAGACAGCAAAGTAAGGCATATAATAATTTTCTGGCACGCCACCTTGTGTGTCTCTCGACGGTGGCCGTACGTGACCACAATCGCGGAATCAGATCAGAAAATGGCGCAAACTCCGATAAATAAGATAAATAATAAATAAGCACGAGGCCAGCGCCAGAACCCTTATCCGACTTCTTCAGTCCTGTGAATTTTCAAAGAGAGTCGCCCCTCTGTCACGCTTAGGAGAATTTTCGTTTAAACGTAATTAGTAATCGAGATTATTATTATTGTTTTTATTATCATTATTAGAGCCAACAACGGATCTTGGTTATGAAAATTTGATAATTATTAATGCGAGGGGATCAAAACGGAACTATCAGTAAGGTCAATGACTTGCCGTAGGGTCATTTTGGAAGCCCTCGTCGACCCTCGCACACTTATACACTGAAATTTTGGCATCCCCTGCTAGGATGCAGTGGCGATCACAAAGTCGAGCTGCAGCTACGGGGATGCAAGGGATAGAGGGTTGAAGGTGCATTGGGACGAAGAGCGGGTGTGAGGGTCAGGGGGGGTGGGTGGCGGGTGCAGTCGGTCGATATGGCGACCCATCCCGTCACTGGACACCCACCCTTGTTCCGCTAAAGTTTGTGTGTACTTGTGGTCCATAGACTGGACACACACGCACACAGAATACATTGTCCCGTATGGACCAAAAACACTGCTCTCTTATTACGCGGCTTTAACCCCTTCAATTGTCTTATACACCACCCCCTATCAACCCTCTGAGTAAATTCTCGAGATAGCCCCGAAGCTACTACGACCCTTAATAAGATTTTATAACAAAGCACGAATAGTGTATTGAAATATTATTCGAGCAAGAATCTGCGTATATATAATTTAATAATAATAACGTCATGTGATCTTACCAGATCGTAGCAGTAAGTGAAAATTCCAGTAAGGATCAGACAAGAATGATACTAGACGATACTTGATCTCTTGACCGAGATAAAAAGTGCCGAAGTCCTTGGATGTAGCTTAGCGTTGAAATCGCAAGGGTGGAATGTGCTTTGGCCATCAGCTAAGAGTGTTTTCTTGTACGGCGACGCCTGCTGCGACTTAATCGAGTTGGAGGAACGCGGAAATGGAATTGATACGATTCTAGCCACTCGATTCTATTGATAGGCCTATACGTATAAATCTTAAGGACACGGCTCCAGATAGATTTTGGCCCAAAACTAGGAAGTTCCTCAATGAGATGATGAAGCGAGGCTACTTCGAGTCTCGCGAGGATTGGCTATCGATCGATCTTGCGTAAGACTCTGAGCATACGTGTATTATCAATGTATAGGTATACGTATATCACGTGCCTGCAACATACGCGAATGTGTTTGGTAAAGGTCCGAGGTCAATTAACCAGCCATATTTTAATTACCGCGCCTAGTAGCATGACTATGTGGTAAAAGTAATCGGAGCAGCCGGGCTTACTTAGCAAATGAAGCCAGCCGGCAGTGCCACCCCCTCAGACTCCAAGGGTTGGAAGTCTTAATGTGTGCTTGGCGACTGTCCGGATGACAAGCCGCACCCTCTAAGCTGCCAAAAGAGAGGAGTCCAGTCACGCGAGACCCGACTTTGCAGGACACGCGTAACGGCCAAGCTGAACCACCCCCTCCCCCCGTGTCCTAAGAGTCCATAGAGGGTAGTTAAAAAATAAATAAATTTTCATCGCTGTACTAAAAAAAATTTTTTATCCAATTAAAATTAATTAAACCAATAAGATTTTCAAGAGCCAATCGGTCCCTCCAATCACTGATAGGATCAACGACAACGCTATTATCGGTCTACCACCTCGAATCAAACCCCCTTATATCCAGTAACTACCACCGTTCAAACCTCCTTCTATACCCCCTTTCCAACCCCCTTTGACTGACACGCTGACCTTGTTATTCCCTCCTATGTATACGCATGTATGTACCACGTGGTATTCACAGTGGTCACATTCTCGCGTACGCACCCTCTATCAGTGCATCCCTCAAACGTGGGTTAGTTCTCCTATCAACCCCTACGCCTCCCCGGGTATTTACGACCCTCCCGTCCAATATCGAATTCACTGTCTCTATGCCTCTCGGCTTGCCAGCCCGTACCCGCTTACGTGCAATGCCGATCGAATAGCGAAGATTCTACGCGGCTGGAGGCCCGCGTCTCGACGCCGGGCGCCTGTTGCACGAATTTCACCCTCCTACGGTTCAGCATCGTGAATCGATGCTTACAATCTAAAACTTTAATCCGACCATATAAAATTTTTCGAGGCACCGATAAGTTTGACCTATTGCTTTTCTTCACTATGGTGATAAACTATCTGATTATCTTATTTAGCACTCGCGCATGTGTATACATACGTACTGTAGGCATGTATGGTACATTAGCTATTTACTTGTACTTTTAGACAGACTGGGCCTGACTAATTGCAAGGCAGACACGTCGTTTATTAGGTTACGTACTGTATCTATTTCCCAGTACGTACTACCTAACACCTTTTATACGCTTATTATGCGTATACAGTAACGTTACAGTAGACTGTATCAAAGATTAAGAATGTCGTTAGAATGTTTTATTAGAAGAAACATATTATCTTGATTGCCCGAAGATAATTAGCATTCATATTTTTATTATTATATTTCTCGATCCATAAAATGTCCATAGACATTTTGACCTTTACGTTTACCTAGACTATTTTCGTATGGGGTCATTTCTTTGCTGGCAGGTTATTCCGTAAAAATATTCTTGACGAGCGGTTCTACATATGCTTATACGCTGCCACTAAAAGTGAAGGACACGAGAGTTTTCCGTGAAATAAATAAGAAATCAGAGTGAATAATTGAATAGATAGTGAGCCATGCCTCGGCGATCAGATAGGGAAAATACGGCGTGCACATGGGGGACGACCGTATCGCAGGACAATCGCGACTGTCTAACCACGGAAGGACTTACCTACTAGTTACATGAGATAAGAATGTCATTGGAAGGACATACATAGGCGATGATTGCACATGTGGTAAAAGAAAAAGAGAACCAAAAGAATTATAAATTTACAACCTGACATTAGACAAGATAGTCAATAAAAATTCTTAACCAAGGTTCGTAGGGAACAAAATCAGAATTCCAAGATTGACTTTCATATATTTAGTATTCATTGCTGCGATGTACTTAACCAGCCTAATTAATCAGGACTCTATTTACCATGTATGAAAATTACTTTCGTTTGTTCGATGCGTTATACGATCATATGTTTATTTCCAGAATCAAGCGAGCGATAATGCTATTATCAGAGGAACCATGGACAGGGGGTTGTATTGGCTGCACCCCCCCTATTGGCTACCCCAGACCCACTGGTACACTGACCCTATTCATGGATCATGAAGTATATCCATGGATACAACTGTCTATTGGAATTTTCAGGCCTATTGGATAGCATTAGTGAAATTCATAGATATCGTCACATTTATTTTGATTTTTAATCCATTAGATGATACAAGATGATACACTTTATGGACTATTTGTGTATATGTATATAGGTACCCGCTTTTTCCCTAAGGGATATTTCGCGGCTGCATACGGCAAGCGCTGGATAATTGGCTAGAATTGAAAGTGGAATTCTATGTAAATATATATATATATGTATACACGATGATTTATTATGACGCCATTCGTTGTCGCCGGTAATTTTATCTCCATCAAGCGTTTTTCCAGGAAATCGAAACCGAATGGCGGTATTAATATCTCATTGTACGTTCGCGTGTCGCCGACACTTTCCCGCGTGCATGCGGCTTCCGATCGATTTACGTTATTCTCTCTTTTATTTTATTTCCACCCTTTATTTTTTATGACTTTATCATTCGATTAAATATCTTCTACTCTAAACACGAAGATCCGTTATGACCGCTGTAGATTATTCTCCACCAATATTCCATGGATATATATATATATATTCATAAAGTACTTATGTACATGGGTAACTGGAATGTACATTGAATCGTCAAAATTCTTTCTATACCCAACAGAAGAAACACTTCCGGTACCATATAGGTGTGTCATCTTCGAGGTTATCAAATGTAAGATGGTACTCCCGATAATAACCTAGTACTCGGATAACATTGCTACAGCATCTCACAGGACCGTATCTTGATTAGAATCTCCTGGCCCTTGCAGCAAAGCTCCCAACCAGCTAAGTGCTATACGAGAAGCCTCAGGTCTCCGTGTAAGACTCAATTGCCGGTCGTATCTCCTCCTAGTAACGAGAATAAGTAGCCGGATGCTGGAATCGAATCTGTGTTCCGGTCGAGGAGATTAAGATTATAAATAAATGACGTCATTTGCGTCCTTGTAAAATATCAAAACAGTAATTATAAACTCAGAGGTCACACAGGTAAAAAAATGTTGTTTCAAATCACATTTAAAAAAATCGAAATTTTTCCTACACGTGAAAGTACCCATATGTGAGAATACTTAACGTATACCGTCGAAAAGAAGGATTGGCAACCTACTTTCAGTTCAGCCACGCAATATGAAAATCGACGAGAATTTATCGTTTGCCTTTTATGAATTCCACCCACTTTTTACCCCTTTTCCTTGTTTCCCTTCAGCCTGAATATCCGTAGCCACATTACACTTTTTATAAGTGCGTGTACGAATGTTCGCCATTTTCATTTTTTCATAATGACATACACTGAGAAAAATGAATGGCTGTGCCAACCAAATATCTGGCTATTAGAGCTGTATTCGAATTTGTCGGCACAACGGAATTACGCTTTACGTCGTCTGCTTGTAGGAACGAAACGGTATAGCTGTGGGAACTGAACGATAGCAATAAAAAAAATAGAAAATCATAAAACAATGTCGCACGTGTCGATGCCGATCGTCAATGCTCTCTCAACCGGCCGTGTTTCTTTTGCATTGGCGCGTATAGCTCCCACAGCTACACTGGGATTCTTACTGCACCGGACTAACGAAATTTCTCCAGTAAAAAAAGTTCTGAGTATTCCTCGCGTGGTTACAGTGACGAATACATGGCCAACAAAACAATATTGCTGTGATAGAAATACGCGTTGCTTATGCAACTATATTCATTACTATAATAAGATATGTGAATGTGACAATACTTTGTTTTCCTGCCAGAGCCGTTCATTTTTCTCAGTGTACCGATTAAACTGTCAATCCAGGGGTTTTGGAGGGTGCGTGTACTAATGCTCGTCTCACGTGGGTCGCGCGAAGCTAAGTAAATGTATGTGTATCTTAGCCAGAGGCACACCCTTTAATTAACTCGCCGACCATTACGTCATTACTTCCACACACAATTACTTAGCAATTCTAACCCCTTTTTACAGAGAGTCTAAGCGCCGGTGTCAGTGCCAATGTGAGGTCGCCGTCGACGTAGCACAGAAACTAGGCTCACGTCGTACGACACGCGTAGTAAATTATAAGCAACGTCGTCCAGCTGAGTAGCTCCTTACCGCGTGTTTTCATACTTTTTCATTAAGTTCCTTCCTTTTCATTCTTAAACGGAACCGTGACGACACTTTTTTTTTTATACGCAGCGAATTACTGGGATAATTAAAGAACAGGAAACCCGTACATCTCTTTAGGCTACTTTTGAAATGGGGCTTTGGAACGTTACGGGTCAGCATGGGTTTTATACAACTGATGTATATATATATAGTCACATATACACAACTGCCCGATTCTTTCCCGGTAACCTGCCCACTTAATTGCTCCAGCCATCCAGAAGGAACTTCCCGGTTCAGAAAGCGCCCTGAAAAAAAAATTGAAAAAGATACGTAATGGTGGGTAGAGACGAAAACGTCTTCAGGGGGAAAACGAAAGAGGGCAAGAGAAAGAGAGAAGAATTAAAGGTCCGAGTAGTGAAGGGGGACAGGGGTATAGAAGTGGAATTTCGAATTTGAAGCACATGGCGCTAGTCGCAGGTACCGCACGTGGGTGTTCGCCACGTGTGGAGGATGAATTTCCTATACAGAAAGATCCACGCCCCGTATCCACTCCTTAATAAGGGCTGTGTTAAAAAAATGTCCCACCTACGACTGCCTGGGGTAGTCAACGCCAAGCTGGCCGATCCAATTCTCCAGCGGTTATTAACGAATTAACCTT
Source organism: Trachelus tabidus (assembly GCA_030142655.1). Taxonomy (NCBI): domain Eukaryota; kingdom Metazoa; phylum Arthropoda; class Insecta; order Hymenoptera; family Cephidae; genus Trachelus; species Trachelus tabidus. The sequence continues at coordinate 1,927,238 of JARQTI010000396.1, read as the reverse complement.
CCAGAGTAGGTAGGTACAGTTAGGATCTTTTTAACGAAGGAAAAAAACGATACGTTAGAATAGAGTCTTGTGAAATTTTCAACGGTTTTATATACGCGTCGATCTTCGTTTGGGACCGTTAAAGTCTCACGTGACTGTATACACCAGAGCCAGGAGTCTCAAGCGTAAATAAGAAAGAGTACAAGGAGTCACGCATCGTGTAGGAAACAGTAGCGTAGGACCCCATTCGGATACGAGGATAAGGATCGTTAAGAAAACAGTCGAGCCGTTAAAGGCGTAAGGGCCCCACCGGTGTCCCGAGTCACTCGCAGGAGTTACTCAGGAATACGGTGACGCTGACTCTTTAACGTTGGGGGCCCACCTGTAGGGGGTCACATGGTGCACAGAAACTGTATACTCACCCTGTGCACTAGCCGTGGCGAAGACGTTGGAAAGGATTCTTTAAAGGGCCGGATGTGTCACGATTGTCCGTCTGGGACTCAACGGACCCCGTGTGTCGTTAAAGAACGTATGAGCCAGCCCTGTTTCATGTATTTGGCTATCTAAAAATCGTCTGTTAAGGCTGCCGTATGATAAGGCCCGTAAAAAGTACGGTGACCACTTCCAATTAGGACCGTACTGTCCGGACTCTCAATATATTTTTAGGACGTCTGAAACCACTCTTGGCAAATTTACAATATCCGGTAATTCCGAGACGGGCCATTGTATGGGGTGGATTCGTACGTTTCTGCATATAGAGGGTAGGGTGCCGTACGTAGTCGAGGGGGTTGAAACCATTCGGAGAATGTGCTGGCTGCACTGCCAGGGTGAGAATGAGGCGTAGAGAGCACACTGGATTCGGACGCTATTACCACTGTCATTGTCCGGCGGAAATCATTAAACTAAAATCTAACTACGACCTAATATAGCAAACCGGTTGGATATTCTCGATGCTTTCAGATGCCAGCCACAAGCTCCAGTAGAATTGCAATCGGTTCGCGACTTTTGCCAAAACTTTGTAAAGTCAATCGTACACATCAATATATATGTATACTCATCGTAGACATAAAATATGCTCGCCATAAATTTTCACCCCTGTCGCGTTAATGATTTTCCCATATACAGATTTACATGTATACACATATATAAGCACAGAGGAACCAAGAAACTCTCAGCAGCATCCGACGCGAATAGAAATAACAATTCCGCGCTGCAAAATGAGCCATCAGAAACAATGCGACAGTTAAAAGGTTTAATTCGAAGAGTCAAAGGTGAAGCGGAGTCCCGTTCGAGCTGCAGACCCGCTATAACTAGTACCACGAGTGCACGACAGATGTCTGGACGTCTGTATGCTGGACAGAGAATAATGCGAAGAGCGAATATCAGAGGGATAGGAGCAGCGAAGAGAAAGCCCGTTCAAAATATGGATAGAGTATAGGGAAAGAGAAAGAGAGAAAGAAACATGGTTTTCGACAGTGAAACCGGAGGCTACCGTGTATTTGGTTATAGTATACGGAAGTGAATTATTATAGAGAAACAAGAAGGTAAGTCCAATATGTGCGAAGCCCTTTCTATAAATTAACAGGAAGTGCATATGCGCATGCACATACGTAATCGAATACCGACATACTCACGTACTCACGATGATCACATACTCGTACACTCGTTAGATGTACCATTACATATAGTACATCAAGTACGAAGTTATGGGGTGGAATAAGATTGCTAATACCGTACCTGTCACTGACACTCCTTGTTCCCTATTTCTGACCAATCCTCACTTCCGCTTTTCCACAATTCCATCGTTTCACCATTCCGCACCTTTTTCCTTTCCATTTCGATTTTGCCATTTCGTTTTCTCTCTCTCTCTCTCTCTCTCTCTCTCCGAAAGTTATATAGCCGGAACATATATATCGGTATTAAGTTTATTATGCATTCGAATAGTGTCTGGGAAATCAAAGGGGAGAGAAATAAAATAGGGAGAGAGAATCTGACTATCGTATATACGATCATTTCTATGATCAAGTTACTGAAGGACCAAGGTGAATTTATCAGATAAGGCCAGACCGTACTTAGAGCAAGATCAGCGATAAGAGATGATTTCAGGAGCGCCGATCACGACCAGCATTGCAGCGACCCTTTAATTAACCTTCCCTATTATCATCGAACCGTCCGACGCCTTCAAGATCGACGTGATGCGACGCTCGACGTAAATACGCGACACGAATCTTGCTACCTTATTACTCAAGATCATTGCGTAAGATTTATCATATTCAAGGATCGACTTTCTATTTTTTTTTTCGATTCTTATTTACCTCCTTTCTCATTCATCCCTTAGTCTTCTAGGTAACCACGACCGTGTACAAAGTATCCACTAAACGTTTTCATGGTTCAGCTAGCACCCTTTAGGCCCATTCATCCAAAATCCACTTTGGTAACGACTTCTTTTTTTTCTTAATAGCTACTAGCCCAGCAAGTCTTGGGGCCAACTTCACTTGACATATGGCGTCCGAGTCATAATCTATAGGCAGCTGTCCGGTGAGCTATCATTATACCACGTGGAATATATACGTGGCATGTATGCTCATTAAGTAGAGGGTAGCTCTCATTGTTTTATACGAGCCGAAAATTTCTTCTAGTCAGTGGAAAATTAATAGGGGCTTCAATCTCAAGGGATGCCCGTCATGACTTCCTACACGTGTAGATAAAAAAAGGATAAAAAATATTTGAATTTCATCGTAGCATTTTGGACCTTATCATTTGAATTATCATATTCTTATCTGTTATATATTGTTTGAATTAATTATCAGTGCTATAGCCATACGCGTCATACACGACTAGACATTTGTCAATGTGGGATGTGAGACTCGTAACTGTGCATTCGCGTAAATTTGCCAAGGCAAAAGCTTATCAGGTGCAGCGCTCATACATAAACTACAGGAACATCGTAGCTGCTGGGCTCAGGAAGGCAGAAAGGACTGACTCTGGGGAGTCGATTCCATCGACTGACTCGATCTATGGAAGCTGGACGCTCGCAAATCAACTACCCCTCTATTTACACATAAATGCAACCCTATTCGTATATCCCAACCAGCCGGCCTTTCCAACCCTTGGGACAGTATCAAGTACATTGGGCGATAATGAAGATGATTAGAGAAAAAAGTATATACATATATATCTTAAGACAATTCCTTGGTAAGTATTTATCTTGCGAGAATCGAAGAGAAAAAAATTCTATTGTACACGCAAACTTAAGGGTTCTTTTATTACATCAAAGGTAGCTGCGTGGGAGGTATGAAAAAAAAATCGAGAAACTGAAATTCGATAGTAGCCATCATGCGGCATAGGTGCTATCGTGATGACGATAACATTGTCGGCACGTTCTGGAGTAGCGTCGCGACGCATGGTAATCGCGAAACAGAAGCAAAACGTCGGAGTAGTGAAAACTGGAGAGGGGGTAGTAGAAATGACTGGGTGAGGAGGGTGGAAAAAAAAGCCGCAACGCGAAACCTGAGCATTCTGGGTAAAGAGAAAAAGACGAAGAGACTGAAAAAGGGGTAAAAATAATGGTGCGCTATCGAGAGGAGAAAGGGGAATGGTCGTTGGCTAGAGGAAAATATACATATATAGAGGAGGAAAGGAGCGAGAGAAATAGAGAGTTAAAGCGAGTTTGAATCGAACGTAGCCGAGGGTGGCGAGGGGGTGGCACGTACAGGGGTAAAATGAAATCGACAGGGCGCGTCCACCACCTATCGGCCCCCGATGTCGGCCTCGTCCATGTTTTGCTCTGTTTGAGTATGCGCCCTCACTGGTACGTACAATCCATTGCTTCTATCTGTACACGCTCCTGCGTATACGTATGCGATAGACCGTGTGACTCCGACATAACTAAACAAGCAACAAGTGACCTTAAAATCTGCGAATAAAAATACCAACGATCGAGTATTGCGCGCCCAGCTGGCACACTCTGCCTCGTTCCTTCTCTCACTCTTGGCTCTTTCGCTTGAGGATCTCTTTTGAATCCTTTTGCTCTGCCAAGAAATCCTTAATCAACCATTTACAATTAAGAGTACCATTTTAAGATTCGTGGCATTCTTAATTTATTTGATGACGATACAAACAAATTTTTTGTTCTTTAAAAATTTTTTTAGCGGAACACTTGGCTGATTTAATTCATATAATTGCTAGGGGTTGAAAATAATATAATCGTTGGTATTTGGCTTTTTGGATTAATTATAACAATGCTGAATTTTTTATGTAATGCATCCAATATGAAAAGTGGGTCGATTTTGAATAGAGGGATAGGGTCGTAAATATTATGTGTGAAGATGGTTGTTGGAGATGGTGTCGACGCTGACCGTGGTGGTGGTGTTCTTTTGCGCGGGCCGCTGGATTAAAAAGCAACAAGTGACCTTAAAAACTGCGGGGATAAAAATACCGACGGCTGATCGAGAGTTTCGTGCGCCGCTGCGGTGCGAGGGTGGCTACGGGGTGGGTGGGATGGATTGGGGTTGGGGTGATTGGGTAAGCGGGCTTTTTATGCTTCAAGAGAGAGAATAGGGTTGTTAGGATCGGCTCGGTATTGAGAACGAAGAGACTGAGGTCTGCAAGTCAGTTATTGACCAGACTGACGTCACCCGTGACTTGAGAATCCCTTAAGGGTGGAGATGCTGGATGGTGCCTCGAGGAGTTGATATATTTTTTAAAATCTTTACCTAACTCTATTTCCCTTTATAGACAATCGCTAAACCCGCATATTATTAAGCACCCTTACGTCCCACCACCCTTAGCAGACTAGCATGATTTATAATTAGAAACAGGATGACGTAAAAAAAAATGAGGAAAAAAGACTTGTCGGGGTATTTATAAAAAAGTACAGAGTAAACTATTCCAGATTATATTATTATTTTTATTTTACTCTAACAGTAGTTTATCCCTATAAAGTCGACCGGAGCAAAGGAGCAGGCATTCGGTAAGTCTATCTCGACGGGTAGTTCGAATATTGGCCACCTAAGCAAGAGTTCGCCACTGTCCAGCAACCCTTTCACCAATACAGTCAGGGCTCAACCCCTTAGCATACACAGAAACACCCCTACGAGAGCAGGGTGATTTTTCTTTAGGATACAAACACACCGCTGATCCTTACTAGCACAAGCAAGTATCGTATCGTCTTTCCCACTCACTACACACACAGCCACCCAAATCAGCTCGGTCCTGCTCCCTCGGCTAAGGGGTTGTGCACCCTTTCCCTTTCCGGCTTCTCGGCGCATGGCTAGAAACCCGCAACAAACCTCCCTCCTTTTACTACCACGATCATGCATACCCTCTCTCATTCCGTTCGACCCTCTCCTACCAAAGATAATTACCTAATAACTAATTATACGTTCTCCTACTCATCCAATTTCATTTTTTATACAGTCAAAATCAACTTAGAAGAACTCAAGAATGGACAAAGCGATTGTATAAAGGATTTCAAAACCAAATAAAAAAAAATAAAAAATTCAAACAATCTTATTTTTTATTTCTTCAAACATTCCGTAATCACACGGGAATTCGTACCATTACTTTCCAAAGGAGCATTAATAAAAATAAAAATTTGAAATCATGTACTGTCCCATCCCCATACGAATAATATAATTAAGAATTCGTGTTATGTTTGTCAAAATGGGAAATACATAAATTTCAGTAAACAGGATAAACAGTGCTACTAAATAGTACCGTCCATTCAGTTATAAGGGTCGGGTAGGTCGAGAGAGCGAGTAAGGTGAAAAGGGAGTGTTTCTACTCTATTTTTATGATTCTTAAAAGTGAAAGCTCGTGGGATTAGCCCATAGTAGAGGGAGGCCAACCCCTTGCTCTGTTAGGCACGCGAGTACGATGCTCTCCTACCAAGGATATCACACATACGTGTCTCTCTACGTGCATTACCACAAATACACAGTATGGGGCATCCTTGTTCAGAAACACGTATACGTACACGTATAAGTCCAACAAGGCAGGAGAGAGACTGGAAAGAGAGAGAGAGAGAGAGAGAGAGAGGGAGAGAGTTTCGCGTAGACGTGCGAAAATACCACCCCCTTCAAATCTCCAACCCCCCCTCATCCACAGTCACCCTCGGTCACTCAGCCAACATCTCCCTAGGTCCACCCTTACCTCCTCTACTCATCCTGACTACCCACTCTCTCTCTCTCTCTCTCTCTATCTCTCTCATTCTCGTTCTCCTTCTCCTCCTAACTGATCACTATTTCTGTCTTACCAATGCATTTACCTATAGGACTATCTTTCTCTCTTTGTCCAGCGACGACTTGCGAGAGCTCGAGAAACGTACAGTGACACGAAGCGCGAAAACCTACCCTTCTCCCTCTCTCTCTTTCTCTCTCTCTCTTACTCGCGCTTCATATTTCTCCTCTTCCTCTCTCTCTCTCTATCTATCTATCTATCTATCTCCCTCTCAGTCTCTCTCTCTTCCTCTCACTTAGTCAACGGACAGTCGCAAGCTTCGTACAGGTTCTACATCTCCTTTAGGAGTGTTCTCTCTCTCTCTCTCTCTCTCTCTCTCTCTCTCTCTTTCTCCTAAGTATGTAATATCGTATATACGTCTGTCTCATTCTCCATCTTTATTCTACGATCCGGCTTATAAGCTCCCTCCTGCTTTAACTAATGTTCAACTCATGCTCTCTCCCTCTCGCTCCTTCTCTCTCGGCATCTCTTCGTCGAAAGCTTCCCCCTCCCAAGGTGTCTCCGACGAGCGCGACTTGCGGGCTTGCGACGCCGTCCTCCAGAGGCGCCACTGTACGGGCCAGAGGCCACCGGCTGGCGGCTGGCGCGTGGTCTGCTCTACAGCATCCGCGATCTTCTCCGCCTACGCGACTGGCGACTGGCAGTGCGCCCGCAAGCCCGCAAGTTCGTGACACGACACACACGAGGAAAGCGCACACGGGACCCCCGAGGAAACGAGTGCATCACAGCCGGCTCTGGGGCTGCGGACGAACGGATCCTACTAATACTGTCTGCTCAAGAGAGATCCTTCACGAAGTGGTAAGTAACATTATATATATTTTTTTTCTCTATCTACGCTTCTTCGACTTTATTTTTCCTTCGTTTAACCTCCTCGCTTCGCTTATCCTCTCTTCGTAGACCCCAGATTCAAATCTCGTTGTGACTTAAAGTATTTACATTGCTTTTCCCCAGAAACTTCTCTTTGCTTTTTCTTCGTACAAGCATCGTTATCCTTGTCACTTTTGCTTCCTGTAAATTATCTTTCTCTGTCTTTCTGTCTCTCTCTCTCTCTCCCCTCCCTCTGTGTTGTTTTGTGGAAAAAGAACGTTCTTTTCTTAAATTGATTACGAAGGATGATTAAACAGTTCGCGATTTAAATAAAGAGATAAATTATGGTGCTATGGTGACTGTGTTACGGTGCTGGTGATTTCTCAAGAGATTTTGTACGTAAAGTTTGACACGAGGATACGCGAGCACTTGTCAATGAAATTCGGTGTTTTTACTGGACGAAGAAACGAAGCGACTACGAAATGGGATTGAAGGTGGGAACGAAGGAGAATCGCAGAATGGAACTAAATGGGATTTTAAGAGTGATGATTATATCGGCTGAGAACGATGGAAACTTCTCGTGCTACGAGACACGTGCTACGTGATGTACTCACTGTTACAACTTTTTTTTATTTACACTGTTTTCAGAACAATACAAAACTCACGTTAATTTTGAATATCAAATACGGCATCTGTTTGAACTGGCTGGCGCTACTTTGTTCCTATGACTCGATTCCATGACTAAACCCTGCAAATCATTGCACTGAGTGAAGACATAAATAAGATCCGCTGACCATGACGAATATGGTCTTTCAGGACTGATAACGTTGCACAACGAGAGACAATGAAGAAATATAAAAGTAAAATTGAAAGTTTAGTCTCATGTCGTTTGATTATAAAATCTAATAGAAATATGCCAGAGAAATTTTATAAAAAGGCAATGCGGCGAACTATACGTTGGTTTTAAAGAGAGAGAAAAATATATATAGAGACAGAAAGAGACATATTATTTGACAAAGGATGAGGAGATGGGTTGGAGGGAGTGAGAAAGGGGAGGGAGAGAGAGAGAGAGAGAGAGAGAGAGAGAGAGAGAGAGAGAGAGAGAGAGAGAGAGAGAGAGAGAGAGAGAGACACTTTAAAAACGAGGACTGCATAATACGAGTACATTGGAATTTAAACGTGCCGACTTTATTCTGACAACTGCTAATAATATTCGATAATTAACGCTCCGTTAATTCGCTGTATCAATCTGAGTGGCAGCTACCATACGCGTGGACCAGAACGGATAGTGCTATTTCTCGTTGATACATATACCTGATTATCGCGTAACGTCATAACGCGACGAACACAGTGATAATTCGAATGTGAATATATAGGGGAAAAAGTTTTAAAATAATTGCACACGGACACGTCTTATTCGTAGGAAATTTTGATAGTGACGTTTGTGGGATTATTAAAAGAAATTTAAAAGATTTTTCAACGTGTTCCGGAGCTTCGCTGAGTGGCGCAAGAATCAGTGGATTACGGGTTTTTATCAGGAAAAAAGTGCCGCTGTGTGAATACAGAGGGGTTGATGGAATTTTCTTTTAGCAAAGGGGAAATTATTATGAAAATTTTATGGGCGTTCAAAATTGGAAGAGTGTTATGTGTGCGACATATGAAAAGTGTAAGGAAGTAAATACAATTGACAATTGACCATTGTTAAGATTGAGAGGAAAAAATGCAAAATTTGTTCGGTGTTACAAGGAAAATTGGAAAAGTCGAGAAAAATTGACAGCTGTGAGCTGGAAAGTAGAAAAGAGTAAGAGACAGGCCAGACGCTGAAGATCAGCCATATCCATTTCGCCGTCGGAAGCCCACGCAGCATCGCTTCGCTTCGCACGTCTACGAAAGTGATTTATGGATGAGAGAATATTTTTGAAAATTTTTTTCTCAAAATATATTTCGTTTTCACGATGGGTGAGAAATCAGGTTTTGAAAAGCAGTTTTTTCGAGTCCTCGGAGGATCCAAAAGACAAGCCAGCGAATCACGAAACATTGAGGGTCTCGACACAAGAAATTTTGAATAACGGAAAATATTTGAAAATTCAAAAATATTCTGTGGACTTCCATGACACCCACGACAATCACAAAATATTCCTTTCGCGTAGCTCTTTGAAAAACGGAATGAAATATAAGTTACAAGAGAAAAACGTGGACAAGATTTTGAAAGAAATTAAAAAAATAAATCACCGAAAGACCCACTCGAAATTCTTTTTGAAATTTATCAAATCGCCTTTCCATCTATAGAAGTGAGTGTCAAACGTACGAAAGTCGCGGTTGCAACGTGTTACTCGTAAAACAAATACGCCTCGCGCCGAATATCACTGTGGAAGGAAATAAGAGATAAAAGGATGCCACGATATGAGAAACTTCAGCAGCGTCTCTTGATAATCGTCGTTTTACGTTTATAAACCGTCAACTGTAAACTGTGGGATGTTGTCGCAAGAAGAATTGGTGAACAACTGAACGTATAAAAGGGGTCCTCCTGGGACGGTCCCAACACTAGTTGTCCCAGGAAAAACCTGTCTGGCCGGTCTTGCTATGGGGTTTATAAGAAAGAAAAAAAAAATATCGTCATGCCTGTATAGAAAATGCCGGGTAAAACGTGTTTGGAGTTGTTGTTGTCGTGAAGCCGCATGGTCTGTAACCGGCGATCGATGCTTGCGTATAAATAGCTAATAATGAAATGAATCGTGTCATAAACAATTGGCGCGTCGTTGGGAAAGGTGGGGGTAAAAATCTAAATGAGTGTCGATTGGGTGGTGCGCGTATTCCGGGGGGTCTAGAGAGTCATATGAGGATTGGGGGTGAGAGGTGGAGATATGGAAGGTCGATAGGTCACTCAAGCTAAATTCCACTCGGAAAGTCGAAAATTGGCGAAAACTCCATGTCTTAGCACAATTTGATTTCATTAAATCAGGAGGAATAAAGCTCTTCGATAGCAGCAGTCTGATCAACGATTTTGGGCAATTGAATAGTTGTGTAAAATGCATAAATCTGAGTGGACGTTAATATGAGTGACAGGCGAAAACTGTCGGTGTCCGATTTGATTCTATACTGTCAGTCTGGATTGTCACTGTCCATAAACTAACTTTGCCAATTCGTAAGTGGTTATTTCGGTGAGTTCAAAGATTGAACATGGATTTAATTAACATGAGAATCACGTGTGCTGGAATTTTTATCATTTCGTTCGCGAATTTATGAGAACGTGAAATGCAGGTGAAATTATTTTATATCGTCGATTCCTCGAAACACGGTGTGTCTAGCGTTCGGTAGAGTGTGAAAACGAAAAAACAAGTACAATTTACTTTACCTACAAAAATCAAGTAGATTTTGCTGCCTTTTATATATATCTCATAACATATTTTTTTTAATATACCGTATACAAGAGTGTTTCAAAACTAATAAAACAACCGAAGATATTTTTACCATACAAATCAAATGAATACACCAATTCCAGATTAATTATCAAAATTATATTTTTTCATAACTATTTAGACTGTATTTGTATCGGGACATTCTTCCCGCCAAAATCGCGTTCTTTAAAGTAGAGTGGCTGCCCCGAGCACTATAAATTTGTTAAAAATGAAAAAATTTTAAAGCAATGTGTACGTAAAAAAAAAGTCAGTTCAATAAGCAGACGACGAGAAGAGTCTATGAAACTTTGATAATCGTAAGCGATCGTTTGTCAGAATGAGGGTAGCTAGCGAGTGGCAGGAGGACAGGGTAGAAAAAAGCGCGCGGGAAATTCGCAAGAATGCGCATAGCCGTAATCGTGAGCAGCCGCGTGAGGGGCGAGTGTCGAAGGTAGCGCATGTTGGTCGCAGCGGGTGCAGAGGTGGGAAGATAGATGAAGGGGGTGCGTAGTGAGGGTTAGACCGGTAGCGAATGTCAGGGAGTGCGATATTGGTAGAAAAGAGTTAAAGGTTGCCTGAAAGAATTGAAAATCAAGCTCTGCCGTAAAAAGTCATCACCGAGTCACAGGGGTGGTATACGTGTCTGGATATCCGTAAGTCCAAGTATCTCGTTCATCGGAAAGGAAAGTTGCAAGCTAAGACTCTCTGCTTGGAACGACTATAAAGCCTCACGAGACTGCTGAAGAGTAGACACGCACCAAGCCAGCCAGTAAAGCCAATACCTAACCCAGTGGAAGTGTGAAAAAATCTCTGATGGAAGAGTACGTAACATACGTCACCCACAGAGGGGTTGTTAAGGGGGCCAGGTATATTCCTAGTCCTCTCCTACTGCTCTCCTAATTCTCTCGGTCCTCCTAGGCAAAGTCGTGCTCATCGGCCGCGGCTTCGGACGAAGGGCGAGGGCAACCCCCACATTGGCGGTGGTGGTGGTTGCGGCGAGGACGTCGGTAGTGGGAGCGAGTGGGTTAACTGTAAAACTCGATTGTCCGTGTTTTTATCTTAAGACGCAAAGGGGGTCGAGGATTGGCAGGGGGTGCTTCGGGAGGCGCTGCTGGCTCCTGGAGGTGGGGGTTTCGAGGGTTCGCGCTGGGCCACGGGGTGGTGGAAGTCGACTGGGGGTAGGGTTGAAGGCCCCCCTCGGACTCCTCCGGTGGCGTTGCCACGACACGGTGGGGATAAGACTACCCTCGGAGGCAGAGTGCGTTTGCGCCGTCGCCGTGGAGGTGGCATCGTGCTAAGGGTTGTTTCGCGGCCGGGGGTGGCCCGGGGGATCTGGTGGGTGGGGGCATCCCTGACTGCAGGGTTAGGGTGGTCTTTAGGTCTGTCAGTAGCAAAGCGGCGGCCTCATCATACGGAGCTGCTGGCTGACCAGCTAGGCCGAAATCACTTAAGACGCGTACCTCGTTATAACCTCTACGCGCCGCGCCACCTCGCACATCTTCGCGCGCGCGCACCCCACCCCTACCCCACCTACACACACACACACACACACACGCACACGCACACTCACTCACACGCACACACCGACACGTACACGGGCCACATGCACGCACACGCACACAGTGACACAGCTAGGACGGTCAACCCCTTCTCATAGACATTCGCAGCAGTCACGCATATCGGCCACTGACATTCACACGAGACACGCGCACGTAACCATCCACGACGTAAACCAGCATTGTTAACCGCTACGGCCCAGATATGTAAACATCGCGGTACGCGCACCGGAAACGTCATCGTCTTCAGATTCATCGCAACCGACCTCCCTGCAAGTACCACGACGTGAAGAATAGCCGACTGAGATCGCTTGGACATTCTGACACTTGGCCAGTTCGAGGTAGAAGGGCCAAACCTGAGTGCGACGCATTCACTTAACCACTTCGCGCGATAACGGTGCCGCTGGACAATTGTGCTTTTCTTTTCCAATCCTCACGAAGGAGCAGTCTCTCTACGTGACATTGACGCACGGCTCTACTCTTTGAAGGGTAATCAAAGCTCGTTGCGAAATTGTCGCGAAATCGTCGACTGACGCGAACACGCTTTGCCGGTGTCAAGTGGAGTTCTTTTTTTTTTTTGCGAATGTGACACGAGGACTTCTGGGTGAATCGTGATACTCCGGTAACTAATTACGTGACTCGGTTTTTCTTTGGACTTGGCAGGATTTGAGAGTGTCGGACGACTGGAGGATTACAGGAGGAAACACTGTCGGCAGAGATAATCGTTGGGGTTAGTGATTCTTCGTATTGTACTTGGTGTCCTGTGAGTTTAAGGGAACGAGGACGGAGGGGCTGATGTAAGGGGAAGAAAGACGAAAATAATAATAAGCGGCTTTACCGCGTTTCAGAAACGCCCCTTGTGTCGCGCCAACCCCTTAACACAGTGTGCACGTGTTCTCACGGATACCCGAACGTTTAGGACGCAACGTATAATTTAAAGGTAACCGAAGTTTTAGGAAGAAACAGTGTAACTGTGGAAAGTCAATAATCTGTGTTATACGTTTACTACGTTTCTCCTCAGGAATCCGCGAAGGACCTTTGAAAAGTAACTTGGGGTATTTTTATGGACTCCTCGGTTAGACGTTCGGTTAATACTTATCGTTGTGTACTTATCGTATTTTGGAATATTGGTTTTTTTAATATTTTTAATTCTTAATTTTTTTATTGCTATTGTTTATTGTTTGTCAACTGTTATCGATGTGAAATATAATTTTTATTGTCTCCTTGGTGTGTACCCATCTTGTTTATTTTTGTTAACCCACCTTTGTCTCTTGTGTCTTTTGAAAACCTCGACCCTTCAGTTTCATTTTGTAGGAGGCAGTAGGGATGGTTTCCGGTATCCGGGAAGCGACCGGAAATCCCGACAAAACGAATCAATCGGACGCGCAGTATTTGGGCGCGAGTGTTTATTTATTTCGGTGTCCAGTCGATGGGGCTTTTTGTTTGTGAAATTAACAAAAAAAGTGTTCTGCTTAACGTTGGCCGAAATAATCATAGAAATTGCGGGACGTGTTAAGAGTACAGCCGATCTCTGTCATTCGTTTTGAATTCGTGTATTCGGTGTTGGTTTCAAGAGGAGAATAATAAAACGTATATATATTTATACATGCATACTTGTTTTTGCAATCTTAAAGTAAAGAGTGTGCTGGCGGTTAATGATTTCGCCAATTGAAAAATTATTTTCGCGCGACGAAGGGTTGCGCGAAATGTTGAAAAGGACGGAAGTTGAAGAGGAGTCGACAGAAAATATTAAACTCCTCCACGAGATATTTAGGTCCTGTTTACATGAAAATTGATTTAATCGTCGCATAGTGGCGTATTAATTGATGACAAAAGTTGACTTTCATTTTTTTTTTTTTTTTTTCCTTAAACGAAATCGTTCACTTTCGATATCGTTAATTTAAATGAGATTAGCGAGACGAAAGATGGTAGTTTAATGGGCAAAAATATTTAATAAAAATTTTTATGTCGAACTTTCTTATTGCGACTCTATGTTCCTGTAACCGACGGCCATTCGCTGAAGGCCAGTTAAAAATCACTGGCATTATTTAATGGGAGATCCAGTAATCGGGGGAGTTTCTATACGTGGACCGGTAAAATCTGCCGATTGTTTGATAATTCGCGAAATTGACGCGTGGCTAATGGAATCGCGATGTCTGTACTTGTGTATAACTGTATTTTTTCGACTTTTATTTCGGGCATGTCCATGTGTGCGACGAAAGGTCTCCGTGTTCCCGACTCGATCGCCAATTTCTGTTTTTAATCGTCAATTAATCGTAGCTGTACATTTTGAGCTTTTTTTTTCGTTTTGACTCGTTTTTATTTCCTTTCTCGTATTTTTCTGTTACTTTTTTTTTCATTTTCGTACTGAATAACCAGAGGTTTTATCGTGATTTCTTGGCGCCACTTCCGGTTTTGCGGTTAGACCGAAGTTAGCGAACCGCAGGAAAAATTGCTAAACGTATTGGAAATTTCCTAGAACGCAGGTTCGATTTCATATTTCACACCCAACGCCTCGATTGTTCGATACATGAGCAAATAGAAATCAATCTTTCGTACGTATACGAATACTAATAGTTACACCTGCCAGTTGGAGCCACAAGCATCTTTTATTATTAAAATCCAGTTTTTTAAAATTCCAACTAAAGTTTGAATCAAATAGAAGAAAAGCAGTTTCGTATGTCGAAGGTATTTGGAAATTACAACAAACAAGGTTAATTAGAAATTTTCAATAATGAGATAAAAAAGACGGTTTAAAGATCCTCCTTAGCCGGATCGCAAGAGGCCTTTGACCTCCTAATCAGTAGTCATGGCGAACAATAGGGGGCAGCTGTCAGAGTCCCTGAGTCTCTAGTTCCGTTATCAACATCTGCTGGTAAACCAAAGCTTTCTACGCACAATCAGCGACAGCACGAATTCTGTCTCCTGTTATCGCGCCTCCTCCCAATATTTGTCCCGGTGAAAGGATCAACGTTTAACCCACGAAATGGACTAAAAACGTAGAAGGGATAAAAAAGCAAAGAGAAGTGAAAGAAAGAGAGAGAAAATCGAAATAAGACAAGGTGTCATTGACAGTCGTGAAAAATATAAAAACATAAAATCTTTCATGAATATTGGCCTTAAGGATAAAAGAGAACCCTATTATATAGTATATCTATAGTATATATATAGGATATCTATAGTAAGCATGTATATAGATATAGGAATCAATGTAAAATACGTCAAAGCATCTTGCTCGGTTTTCAATGGTAATAAATTCATGTCGCTGAAAGATCTTAAGGCCGTATCGTTGTGTCGTCGACGTAGCGTCTACCTCGCGGTGTGTCTTTCGCTTCTTAATTAATTTCCCTAAAGTAATTTCACCACGGAGTCTCCTGGGATAAGAGCAAATCTCAGATAGAATTAGAAAACTTGACGTTCGCAAGTAGCTTAACGTCCCGCGACAAGACGCTCGCGCATATCGGCGATGAATTCGGCTTAATAGAATTTTCGTTTGTTGCGTTGGCTGCCTCCGTCTCGCGAATTCTATCGCGGACCCAGCGGATTTCAAAGTTCCTAATGTTCCGACTGTTTCCAGTCCTTAGCAGGAAACTTTATAATTTACCCCTGAGAATTCACCAGGAGCCAACTTCTGTTTTGCTATTCCATCTCGTTCCAAATTTCATACGACTTTCAACCCTTTTTCCCAAGGGATGTTGCACCTCTGTTTTCTATCACCCGTTACTATAGGATTCGGCATCGTGCGGATGTTGGTCGGTATTAAAGAGTCGACCGAGGGTGGATTCAAACGACCCCCAATGAGGATTCGCAAGGAAATTCCCGACGATTCCTGGTTATTCCTGGAAATTCCAGGAAAATCCTCACCGGGCGACAGTCCAAACTGTTTAGGGGAAGTTTCACGGTTTAAGGGTTATGTCTTGGCAAGTGTAGTGAGACAATTATCCCAGAGAGAATGACAGCTGTTCTCTGGGATTTCGCAAGTTCGCCTTCGCACCCTTGTAAAACGCGCCTTAAGCTCGCAAGCCCGATTAACTTATGAAACTTTTATTAAGTCGCGGTCACATTAAATCTTTTTACGTAGATAGTGATATTCCTCAACAGTGATTACGTAATAATCGTAAAACTTTCAATATCCCATCCGATTAAATTTACATTACAACGTATACCATTCTACTGCTCAAGGCACGTTTCCATGAGGAATATGTTTCTTAGCCGACGATAAATCATCAAATAGTTAATCGCGTTGACAAACGAATACAGTGGAAATCGGCAAAGCTTGCGCACTCCGTCCAGACTTGGCATTAGCAGCCGTATATACGTAGTCGTTGTAGTCATGAGAACTCGCCTGAAAGTAAAGAAAATTGACGGAGTAGTAAAAGTGCTAAACTCGTGTAAGAAACAGTTGACGCTAACATTAAAACGTGACATCTCAAGCAATATCCATCTCGACCATTCATACACAATATCGCGTAATCATGATGATTCACCACCATGATTTCTATGACGCGCGACGGTTGGGACACTACTAATCCCCCTACTCCTTTTTATCAGACTCTCCACTCTTCCTGTAATCTCTATTTAAACAAAGCTACGCAACGAGATCAATACCGCAAACCGCAGCGACCAAAATTAAGAATAGCCACCGGAAGTACGATTACGTATAGACAAAAGTATTCATCTCAGTGATAATTCCGAGTGTCATACGTGGAAGTGAAACTGCCTTGGGATTGGCAATGAACATATATATATATATATATATATATATAGGGAATGCTGAGTTTGAAATGACGGAGAGATTCGTGAACCAATGAAAATCAGGAGTAGGAAGTGCAACTCCTAACTAGGAGTGATCGGAATGGACTGTATATGTTTCTGGGAATGATGAGGTACCTGAACGCGTGGAGATAGGTGGAACGTACGTGTACACAGGTGAACGTGGATGAGCATAGGCGGAGGTGCGCGGACAAGTGGGCAAACAGGCAATTTCCCGATGGCTGCCAGCAAAGCGTGGAAAACGGAAGCGTTCCCGAAAATAGGAACTCGTCGCAATTAATAATACCGGTAATTGGTATAGATGCATGCTACTGAACTTCAAAGGTCAACGCCTAGCACCAACTTTAATTAACGCAATCAAATGAAAATATTCGCGATGTCGCAGGACCCCCTCCCCGCTTCCCTACACATTCCCCCTAGGCTTACTTGCGTTCCCACTGTCTCTCTCTCTCTCTCTCTCTCTCTCTCTCTCTCTCTCTCTCTCTCTCTCTCTCTCTCTCGCGCGCGCTCTCTCTTACATCCACTTTGCCTATCTGTTTATCTCCCTCTCTCATTCTCGTTACGCAGTTCTCTCATGTGGTCACAGCATACAGTAGCTGCATGTGCAAAACTGCATATTTAATATGTATATTATATATCGCTATCTCTTTCCCTCCTTCACCCGTACACCCACAGTGTCTCCCCTGCGATCCGCTCATTATGCAAAAGTTCGTTGCACCGAAAATTTTAATCGACACAGCACGACATATTCAAATATGTCGAACTGTGGCAATGACCTAGTTTACCCTGCTAATGTTCACAAAAGGCCATTGTTACGCTATTAGCAATATCACTGATACCAGTTATCGTTAAGAATAGTACCATACGCTTTTGATATACAATTCAGGTTTGCTAAATTAACCCCCATCTTCCCTTACCACCCTTAAGAGAGTCCCATGGAAATCTTCATTAGCATCCCCCTCTCGCATTCTTTGTCGCTAGCGTCAATATGCCATTCAAGCTAACTCCGTGATATCGATACTCGAATTCGTATGGCAATACGCTGTTGTAGGGTTATCAGAATTACGAACACACGTAATTAAGTTAATCAAGTAACGGAGTTTGACAAATTACACACGGGTATTGTAAGTAGATAGTGGTTATGAATCAGTCGGACTTGAAATACGGTAAAAGAAATACGTTGAAAAAATTGACATAAATACTAAGTCGACAAGTACCGTTCGCTCTTGTCATCGGTCAATTGAGAATTAACAATAGACAATTCTCATTGACACCAATGACAGTGTACTCTTTGTCTATGGTAATACGCAGTACCGTCCATTACAGTGCATACAGTCAATGCGCAATGATCTTGTAATATAAGGGTTGATATACCTAGCTCAATATAACTACCGGTCTGGGTAGGCTATACAGTCACCTATACGTCATATATGGACTCGATACGTGCGTGTGAGATCTCATGTGCATACAGCGCACATGAGGCTTCGACTGCACCTGAATGCATTAGGTAGGACGGTGTTGGAGGCTCGTCGTGAGTCGCAGAGTCCGTCAGAGAGAGAAAGACAGAGAGAGGGAGCGCAAGAGAGCGAGAGGAAGTATGGAACGAGTGAAAAGTGCAAGAGAGACGGATATATAGTGCGAGGGCGAAAGAGATAGAGTGAGAAGGAGAGACTTATATAGAGGGAAGGGTTAGCGAAAGAAGGATGGATGAGACGAATGTGGAGGGGAGGATGTATTACTGGCGGCGGGGAGGGGATGACAGGCAGTGCAATTCTAGTGGGGATACCGACGAAGGGGTTGATTCTACGTGTGGGGGGATGCTGAATCGGAACCGTACGGAGATGCATACTAATTACGCCGGCATTGTTTTGCCGATGTGTAAAGACATGCTAATTACATCTCCAAGAACTTTTACTGAGCTTTACCTGAGCTAAATGAAGTGCGCTCGCTTACCTCGTCGCGTGTGTTGTCATTGCCCCTGCATGCTGATGACAGACATGTGTGTACTACTTCACGTATGAGTTACAACATATACCTAGGTGACCCTTTTCTTTGTCAGATCTTTTCTTGACTTTCCTTTCTCTCTTTTGCTTCTATTCTTGGCGATTCTATTGTTGCCAATTCAATGTACGCTGCCCTCTTTACTTCGTCGTTGAACTATGTCGTTGCGGATATTGTCTTTCGATTCAGGATACGCCGAGAGCAACCCTTATCGTTGTGTTTCACGGGGCACTGTAGCTAAATCACATAATTTGCAAACCGCTTGAAAGTACAATTTGGATTGTACGAGGGTTGGGTATGATGATTCTTTTTTAATTGAACAGTTTGAAAAATTTTTTTAATGCGGAAATATTTTTTTAATTTTTTCTTTGAGATTAGGTTTTTCAGGACAGGCAACGTAGATAGGTAGCTCGATAAGCAGTGTCTCTTGGAATTTCTTAGTACTCACACGATACTTTTCTATTGTTTAGACTGACGAATGAAGCCGTAACGAAGAGAGCCGGCTGGTGCGCATAAACTAGGACTAAGAAGGTAAGTCTGACCCGTGATGGTATTTCCACTTGGCATCAACCCCTAAAAGGTTCGGCGAGTGTCCGCCAGGGTGCGTTTGGGACGGCGCGACGGTAGTACCTTGAATTAGGAGAGGGTCAGCGACGGCACGCTCGACGCAAGTAGAGCGAGCGCGTAATACACAGAACAAAATAGTATTCGAAAATCCAAAAAAATTCTTTCCACCCAAAATTACAGTTACACTGAAGTACCGCAGTGCGGTTAGCAGTCCAAGTATACCCTCCTTCCACACGAAAACCATAATAGATAAAGGGTTCATTAGAATGCCGAGGGGTAGCAGTATGTAGTCAGACAAGAACAGAGTAACACAGCATCCGGCATGAGTCCTTCCTCTACATTATCTTTCCTTCCTTATCCCATACTCCCCATCCTCACCATCTCCGACTCTTTGTTTCTTTCTTTCGTACTCCTTTCTTTTTTTTTTTTCCTTCCTTTTTGACACACACCATCCCCAGGATTATGCAAGCAAAGAGTCGAGGTCTTTCCGCGCCGCGAGCGGATACTTAGAATTTAAAATGCATTTCATCTCGGCGTGCTCTTCCTCACCCTTTCCACTCTCTCTCTCCCTCTCTCCCTCTCTTTAGTCTTCTCTCACTCCCTCTCAATCCCCTTCGAACGACTCTCACTCTCTTCGTCTTTCTGTCTTTCTGATTTCGCTATTTGTGTCTATACACCTCTCTGTGCCCGCTTCACGGAAACCTCCACGGTTCTCGTGCTTAGTCGTTCGACAGACGTCATATATGTCTTTATGAACGCATCTGGAGTAGACAAGTGCATTAAAACCTCGGGCGTTAGTTCAAGCTTCAAGCGGAGGATGGGTGGGGGAGGAGGGGAGGGGAGGGGAATGGGAGGCACAGAAGGTGCTCGGAGGTACAGAGATACAGAACTGGAGGTAGATGGAGATGGAGGGCTCAGGAGGATACACAAAGGAATGCAAAGTAAGAACCACCCTGTCCCCGTGCCCAACCCTCGAGTTCTTCCTTTACCGTATCCTCGTTCTCCCGTGGCGGAGGTTACAACGCATTATCATGCAAGGCGGCCCACTCTCTTTTGCTTAATTGTTTCCACCCCCTTTGTCTTCAGACCGCGCGATACCGTTACCCCCTCCTAAAGGAGGAAACAAACCAAGGAGAGTATTTTTTTTTTTTTAAGGAGCACGCTTCATCCCTTTTGCTCCATCTCCTCGCCCCTCCTACCACTCCCCCTTTAACGCCGCTCTTAATTCTCTCTTTCTTCTTGTATATCTTGTGGACTCTTGTTTTCTCCTTTTTTTTCTTTGCTTTCAACCCTAATTCGTCTGGCACGATGCGCAACCCCGTCCGCAATCTTGAGAGCCAGCACGCGATTCGTTAGCCAGCCGCAACTCGCAACCCTTGAGAAGTGATAACTGCGAGTGATCCTGTGACTGAGTATTGGGGGGGGGGGGGGGGCGAGAGGGTATGGGGTGGATTGGCTATCTCTCGACTTTTATGGTAATTAGTTCAAGGCGCGGTGCCATACTAATGTCCAAACTTCAAAATCCATCGACATCTGTCTAAGATGGCGCGATTAACCCTTGGGAGACAACGACCCCTCCGCCCCCCCTAAGGGAATTTCTCAAACTCTCATTAACAAACAGACTCTTCGAACGTTGCCAATCTGACTTGGATTCGACTTGGTTCGGCCACCATTTTCTCCACACCGACGCTCTGACCCGGCTCGGACGATTATTCTGTAAACCTTGACAACATCCTGTTTTGCTCCAACTTCACGTGCGTTCTTGCCGCTCTTATCAGTTCATCGAGAGATTTTATTCTGTATGAGAGAGAAAGAATGGGTGATTGGGAGGAGGAGGGGCGATATTAAACGACGGGAAAACGGTTTCCCTGACGATAGAATAATGACACATTGACATTCTTCCTGACGATGGCTACTAGAAGCAGAGAGAGATAGAGGGAGAAAGACATGGGAGTCATCACGTCATTCCGACAGTGAATGAGGCCGGATCTTCGGTGGCTGAGTCCCCGCGGTGATTGGATCGAGTCGATTACGTCGCTCGGCCAATGGCGGCCTCGAAAATAAAGGAAGACTCGTTTACCGACTTTGTTCTTCTCTCGCGTTGTCATTCGCACGCCTATCCCTCTCCCTCGTACCTCTTGTCGACGCATACTCTTGTACGTCCTCGTACGTACTCAGGACGCGTTCCGTACTCTCTCTCTCTCTCTCTCTCTCTCTCTCTCTCTCTCTCTCTCTCTCTCTCTCTCTTTTCCTCTCTCTCTCTCTCTCTCTCTCTCTCTCTCTCGCTCACTAGCAAATCGGCCCGCCGGAATTGCACACGCTACTCTTACCTATAGTACTACACACGTATACCTCGTGCATCCATCAACACACACCAACATTACTCCTTTACTCTTTTCCTCTTTTAGAATCTAATGCATTATACGATCATGCCTGCTGGCTCGGTAGAGGCTTGCCGAGAGGTATTAACCGCCAAAATGACAATTAACGCGTCAAAATGACAATTCGCCGAATCTCTTATTTACCGTAATTATTGTATTTACCTCGGCTAAAGTGTGTGTAAACTTCTATTAATAATTGACACGTGTCAAAGCCAGGGTTCATCCGGAACGTAGAAATAGTGTAAAAGGATGGCACTGACGATGATTTCTGGTCTACCCGATGTTTGCTTCTGTTAAACGCGGTGCCGTTCGGAGCCTTGTGAATGACGACTAGAGGAAGAAAGAGAATGATCTTCGAGCAGAGTCGAAATCGTAAGCGTGAGCGTGCCAGTCGTAAACGTTAGCGAGTCTTGCGAGATAGTGGCTATCGGTAATGTCCGGTTCCTGCCCCAAGGAGCGTGCTCCGGAAGATAGTGGCTTATCGTGCCGACGTACTTTCTGTCGTTCCTGGCGTCGATTCTCGAGAAGCGGGGGCGTCCAGTCGTAGAAGAAGACGACGAGTTCAGGAGAAGAACCGAGAGAGGAGCGGAGGAGGTAGGATGATTAAAACGGGGAGTCCTGAATTATCGTCATCGCGTAGGACGTGACCGGACGCGTCTTGCCTTTCTTCCTCGAAGTCGTCGTCGTCGACGTCTCCGTCGGCGAAAAAGACGGTGGGAGATTTGTGGAGAGAGCAAGGGGGAAAGAGCGAACCGAATAAAAGAGAGAAACCGGAGAGCGAGCGGTCGCGGTATAAAACAATATTGATTGGTCGTACAATGTGGGTGGATTATGGGTGGCTTCTCGGGGTCGCGGGGGTTGGTCGGGAGGGGTCGGTGGCTGCTGGCTGGAGGACGAAGGGTAGAGGATGGAGGATCGCGACTGCAAGGCTACTGGAAAACCCCGCCGGAGGAGGGTGGACCGCGATGCATTGTGTTCGCTGCGTCCGGTCAAACTTTTCATCGTTACTTTCTCTCTTCCTCTCCTTTCTCTCTATCGCTATCTGTACTTCTCTCTCTCTCTCTCTCTCCTCTCTTTAACTCGAATCTCCATAGTCCATCCTTCAGGCGAAGTAGGTATCCATCTACCTATCTATGTATATCCTCCCTGAGTATCCCTTTTTCTCTCTTTCTCTCTCTCTCCTCACCACCGATAATTATCACAGTCCATCCCTCTCTCTCTCACACACACACATATTTTCTCCGTCTCTCTCATTTCCTCATTCTTTCGCGATGGCCACGTCGAGCTTAAAAGCCGCAAAACGGCTGAGAGCCTCGCGAGCATTTTCTATCACGATTCACGTGTGCTCCCTCCTCCTCCTCCTCCTCCTCCTCCTCTCCCCAACTCTCTGTATACCCTCGTCCCTCTTCACCTCCTTCGCAGCTTCTCTCTTACTCGCACTCATTCAATCTCTTACTCTCCGACTCCTTTGGTCCAGGCCCCTCGTTCGCTCGCGTCTTGTGTAGCTGAACGCCTTTATTAAACGACGTGGGTAGTCCTGATACAATCGCAGTGGCTTGTGGATGCAGACAGTTAGATACTCGCCTAGGAGAAATCGCGCTGGCCAGTGGCGGAAAAGTCTGCCTTTGCTACTTTTTATCATTCCCTCTCTCTCTCTCACTCTCTCTATTCTCTGCTCCAGCACTCCCTCTCTAAGCGCCTCTTCCCCTCACCGTCGCGTCTGACGTCGACTCGGCGTTGGAGCATCGTGTAGTTCACCCTGGGGAATTGGAAAAATTTTCGCGAAACTACCAGCACTTGCATCCCTACTTTACCCCTGCGTTAGCGATATTCACGTCTACTAGGGTAGTGCGGGAACGGTGAAAGGGGATGATGGAAGATCCGGAGGATTTTCAAGTGGCTTCTTGCAGCCCAATGAAAATCCCTTTCGATTCGGTAGACGCGACTCCGGATGCTTGCTGAATAGTTTTCGAATCGCTCGTGGACGACATTCTTGGCCAACCCTGTACCACCGTCTGGTAATTTATTTCTTGCCCGATCTCCGGCCCTGACCACAAGCCATCCCGTACCCCCACCTTTCTGTACACTCTCGTTCGGCAACTTCTCTGCCGCGCCCGTCTCGCCCTCGGTTAATTTTCCACCCCCCCCCATCGTGCCAGCCAACTATTCGGGAATCAATTAAACTATCGGCCGAACGCGAGTGTGCGCGATTGACTCATTAATTATCCCCGCACGAGACTCCCGAATCACCTACTTGATACTATAGTGGAACACTTACTGGATAGGGGTAGCGTATGATAATGTTGCTGGGAGAAATAAATTCTTTAAATATTTTATTAAACCCTGTAACTGCAGTTACAAAGTCGCGTAAAGAATTAAAATCTCCAAAGTGACTGATTCACGTAGGGTTTGATCAGTGGTTTAATAAATAATTTTTATTAAGCTTCAGTACTTGACTTGAATTTGCACGCAAATAAAATTGTACATACCCAATTCCCCTTATGATAATCAGCGACACGGTTGCGCATAAAAATGGTCTTCCAGTGGCAAGTTGATATTTCGCGTGCCGTCGATCTACGCTCTATGGGGGAGCATTGGCATAGACACTAGGGGAACAAAAGAGAGGGTGCCACTTTACTTGGCAGCGATAGCAGAAACAGTGGCCGACGACGAAATTTCCAAGGGAAGGACGTCAATGCAAGTCCAGGTGCGGATATTTTACAGGTAGTAAAAGGGACAGATGGTAGTCACCCCAGTGGTAATAAGCAGCGCGGCTTTACTTGGGGTAGGCGAGCGAAGCTACCCCTGAGAAGTGGCAGAAGCCGGAACCCTGGAAGCGGAACCACTAGTCCACCCCAACTTGAAGTAAGGGAAGCAATGAAGCAAGCTCAGGAGCCGTTTGGCTACACGAGAGAGGGCGCAGCTGGTGGGTTGAACGACGTCGAGCGTCGGCGTCGCGAAATGTTACCTCATCGAGCTGATAAAGTCTTTATAGCGTAGCCAATGAAAAAAGTGTCGCCCAAAAGGCACGCAGCTTCACGATGAATGACAAAGAGGTAAATGAGAGTGACGGTGGATGCTGCACGGGACCAAAGCTGAAGGACTCAACCCTTATCCCGGGAAATCTTAGCAGGGGTTGTGAACGTCTGTCGGAATGTCGTGAAAACATGGTGCAAGAGGCAATTGCCTTAAACGGGCCTTCGTGAGAGATTCAAGAAGAGTATATAGAGAGGGTGGTTATGCTGTTGGTAGCTAAGCTCATCGAGAGAGAGAGAGAGAGAGAAAAAAAGATGCCGGAAGACGAGTGTCAGAACGAGAGAGAGAATAGAAGACAAGTGGTTAGTGTCTCGGGACACGGATGGTGCGAAGAGCCGAGAAAAGCGCAAGAGTACTCTTTCTTTTTTTTTCCTTTTTTTCCTCTTTTTTTTCAGGGCCCTCAAGTAAGTGGCTACACGTAGTACATTGCTACATTGCTACGTCACGGCGGTACGTGCCAGGCAAGTCCACAGGTGTCAGTGGACAATGAAGTATGTACTGTCGCCATAGCCGTGATGTGGATGCTGGGAGGAGTGAGAGAAAGGGGATGAACGTAAAGAACGAAGGAGATAGGGTACTATCTACATCTCATGGATTGTCTCCGTATTTGAGCATAGCTTGAATACGTAAGTCACCCTTAGGTATAAGGGATGCACATATGGGGCGAGTTATACGGAGCCACTGGAGTATATTGGTGTATACTCGCGTTAGGGATGTTTTCTCGGCGCGGGTGCCCGCTAAGAGTAGTCTCTTAATTTCCCTGCTGCGAGGACAAAGAGAGGAAAACACGCGAGACTACGAGCCCTCCTTTTCCTCAACCCCCAACCCCTTGGGGGACCCCCTGACTCGCCTGGGTATAGCTCGGCTGATCTTTCATGCTCGTCACTTCTGGTTTGAGAGGAAGGAGAGGAGGAAGGATAATAAGGGACGAAGAATGCACGGAAAGGAATTAAGAATGGAAGAGAGTGTTGAGGAGAAAGAGGAAGAGAGAGAGAGAGAGAGAGAGAGAGAGAGAGAGAACTAGAGCAGAGGCAGCCGGGCCTGGATCGTTGTGATCCTTTATATTTCACCTTGGTACCTTTTTTTCATAGCTTATAAAGTCCTTTTACTTTGGCATCTCAGTATTGTGGTTTACACGGTTCTTTAGCCATTTTTACGACATCCGATTACGGTCAGGTACTTGTCAAATGGTACTCGGGGAAATTCCTTCTTGTTAATTTCACGGGGTGTAACTGGAGCAGGGCTCGTTTCTTGGTGGCGAGGGGGGGGGGGGGGTCCTCGTTAAATGATATTTTGAGAATAATGGATTTCGGTTCAATGAGATATTAATTCTTTTATCTACGTGCATCCTCCTAGAGATCCAGCCACGATTTTCGACATCTGGTCAGAGACAGACAAACTCAAGATGAAAAATCGAAAAAGGGAGACAAAAAAGGAAAATACGGCCAGCTGGTAAAAGACGCGTCGAGCGTCTACTCGTATTACTTAAGTTTCACTCTGGAACTCAGGATCCATTATCCCCACTCCTGCTATCATAATCCTTCGAAGATCATCTGCGTAAGAGGGTATTTAGTTTAAACTTGTACTGTTCAGGGGATGAAACAGGCCTCAGAACGTAGGGATACGGAACAGTATTTTGCGGTGTGTTTTCGGTAAACAGTATTCACCTTTGCCCCTACCATCAGTCTCCGCACAAGTAAGAAGTGGAGGAATTGCGTTCAGGATCCTTGGATACTTTCCACGAAAAGGTCCTTTTCCCAGTTTGTTAAGAGGCAGCGATCCGTGTCATCTTGGGAATCTCTTGCATATTTTCATCTGGGAAACCTAGTACTGAGATCGTTATCCCACGTCATGGTCGGCTATCCAATGACTGGCTGGCCCACCTCCTGCTGCTTCGCGTTACCTTTTCGTAACTGACTGCCAAAGTATCGTGATCGAGCAGCCCGGAAGGATGTGGCTCCTTTCAGGATGTTGACATAACAGTAGCGATGGGCGCGACTTCAATATTTATTCTCCATAAAGTGTGCGGTTTCGAATAACGATTGTCCTCCGTTTAAAAGTGACTTTTGTCATCGCCGTTCTCCAGAGTGAAAACTTTTTTTTCTCAAAATAAAAACGGGAACGCATCCGGTCTTCGTTATAGAGTGTATTACAATACTGAGAACTACCCTTGGAGGATGACGTCCGAGAGGCGGGGATAGACGGGATGGAAGGAAGGAAGGAGAAAAATATTTTTTGTTGGTATCGTAAACGACGACGTCTTACCAGAAGATTTTCTCGTGAAGCCAATTTTCATTGAAACTCACCCTTAGCATCAGGAACGAGACAACCCTCTGGGAAAACAAAGGTGTCACTTGTTCAAAGGACAACCCCTCGGGCAAGCTTTTTCGCCGCGTCCCATCCCCGAGCAGCCCCATCTTCTCGCGCGGAAGATCTTGAGTCTCTCTAGACCTCTAGAGATATTCCAGCAACCCCTAAGAATCTCAGCCCTCCGTTGTCACGGCTAAGAAAGCACTTTATCTTGGCCCTCGTCGTCGTTTGCTCGAGGGAGCCCGTGAGGGCCGAGAGGGTCTCAACAGGTTAAGACACCGCTCAACCCTAACGCTTCGATCTTCACCCCCAGAGTCATCCCTTATCCGCTTCCGTCCTGAAGACCCCAAACCATCGCCAAGATTTACCCCAAGATTTTCCGGGCTGCAAGCTACGGAAAAGGAAGGAGGACCTGTTGAGCTAAGAAGGTGCGGAGTGTGAGGGGGTGTTTTCTTACGACACCCCCGTACACCCTTGGGAATAAGATATCAACTTGTTGCTCGTGAGATTCGAGCCCAAGTCCCGGGGGCTGCTTTTATTTTATTATTTAGAATGAGCGTAGGCACGCGAAACTCTCGTACTCTCCTTTCCCTCTTATCTCTTACTCACCTCCTCCCCCCCTCTCTCCCTGTGGTTCGCTCCCACCCCTCTTTTCTCCACCCTACTTTCTAATTCTCCTTCAGCCACGAATTAACATACTGGCTTACCATTAATATTACTACTACGCCCTCCAAGAATCAACCCGATTATTCTTTTGTCATAACTACAGGTCGTTCCAAAACTTCTACCTCGTTACGTAAACCGATCGACAAGACATTAAGTTACGTAGAAGAAAATACGTAGAAGAAAATCATTAGAATTTTTTCACACATTTTTAACATCCCTTGATAAGCTTTCGTTCTCGAAATAAGCTGTATGGCTATTATCGCTTCAGTTGATTCAAGCGATGCGTATAGCTTAGGAGTATTTGAAATCCTCACTATTATTATAGATGTATATAAAGGTACAATTAAAATGACGAGGGTGTAAAACGCGCTCGGTTGGGTTTACTGCTGTCGGTAGCTCGTTAAGAGTTACGAGTCCCTTCGTGAAAGGAGGACACAGTCCTGCAGGACTTCCGGTCGAAAAGGGATCGGAGTAGGACAGGAGAGGGATGACAACAATAAGGGAAAGAGAGACAAGAAATATCCGACAGGAACACCTTAGAGCGAAGTTCTCAGAGCTGTCAGGCAACTTGGAAAACACTTGTTGAACATTCGGCTAAGATTGTCCGAACTAAGAAGCCACTTGTTGCTTCGAGTCCTTCTGATCCTGAAAGTCCTTCAAGTGGAGATAAACACCCGGGGTTCCGTTACTGACGTCAGAACAGTTTAACTGATAACAGGACATCGATTACCTCAATGAAAAGCCTCTCGGATGTTCGACCCTCCATTCCTACTATCCATTAATTTACATATTATACTGTATATGCTTGCTACGCTTGATTCAAGATCCTGTACGACTTTATTCGACTTTACATAACTTTATTATTTAATTATCGCTATTGATTATTATCTACTATCTTATATTCATTTACATATTATATTTCTCGCCATACTATCGTACTTGATTCAAGTTCCACTATAAGTTAACTTGATATCATTTTTATAATTTACTATATCGCGTTCGATTTAAAACTAATCATTAGCTGACAATCGATTTTTTCCCACCGTCTGTTCAATCGATTCGATATATCCCTTTGAGCAAGGATAATGGACCGGTGAAGCTGACTTTATTTTTATATTGTATAAATTCCAAGTGATTGGTGTCTCAGATTATTGAAGAGGGGCGTCTAGCGACATGTCGTCACTGACAAGAGGAGGCCACGTGTCAGGATACTGTTACAGCTCCAGACATAACGCCCACGTCCGATACGGGCTTAATCGAATGTTTAACGAGCTATCGAATGGCAACTTTAGACGCAGGATTTTCAGTGCGGAAATCTTGTTATCAGAATTACTTCGATAGTGACGTCAGTAACTGGCTCTAAATACGTGTAACTGTTGGATGAAATTCGTGCGAGCATGATACCCGAGTGTCAAGTAATATCGTGCAATTACACGAACGTTTAATGAGAATATAATTCAGCAATCCTGACGTAACGTTACAATCACGTGACACACGATTTTTTTATCATCCCCCAATCGGTTACCACTACCACCAACGTTACGATTGGTCAGGGTTTTAAAAAAAATAAGAGCAGCCCATTCGATCGGCAAACACTTCTTATTTACGGTCGAGGATAATTTTAATGAATTTCCAGAGGGTTGCTTTGCTTGAAAGGAAAATATAAAAAGTACAAGTTCACCCTGAGGAGCACGCGATGATTAGATTCAGCCACGTGGCTATTGTCTACGACCCCCCTCACCATCCCTCTCCCGCCCCACCTAACACGCCCCTATCCTTACTGGGCACACGTGTGCACGTTGATCGAGCATGAATTCGATAAGACGAAAGGATACCTACTGCACCTATAATACAGACCGATCACAATTCTTCGTCATCCCTTGAAATTGAAATTACAGTAATCGTATTATTATGCAAAAAATTTTCGATTATACATACGTCACTTTTATTTGTCCCATGAACGTTTCCTCGAGAGAGTCCAGTCGACCGACACGAATTTTTTAATCATCGTCACTGAACCGGATGGTTGACATCGAAGGGTTCTAAGGGTTCGATTAAGGAAGAGGAGGGCAATCGACTTGTGTTTGAACTTTATTGGGTTACGCAAGAGCACGAATCACTCGTCCAGTCTTCTTTGTTTACTGGTCGGCCATCTGTCAATCGCTGACTATGGTATATGTTATATATGTATGCTAGAGTCCACACAGTCTACGTTACATAGCGTATAGCGAGTGTATAGCGTTTTACTTTATTCACTCCCTCTCTCTCACTCCCCATGCCTCGCTCCTACTCTACGTCTGTATTAACGTGAGGACTAAAAGAGAGAGTGCACGATAGGAACGAGTGAGCGAGCGCGTAAGAGACAGCGTACAGACCTACAGACAAATAGACAGAAATGCGCGAGATACTGTCGAGATAAAAGTGAGATAGCGCGAAGCCGTGAGCGAGGAAGCAGGCTAAGCGGGCCTCTGGGATATCTATCGGGTATTGATTTTTCCAGCTTTCCAGCCGGGTAAGATACTGTGGGAAAAGTGCATTAATCATTTTTTATTCTCATCCGCGATATAAACCCCTCCCACCTCCCACCTGGTTCCCTCCCTACGTCCCACCATCAATCACTACGTTTTCCACATTATAACGCGTTAGGTAAGGAATCACTCGCGCCTCTCGATAACTCTCGAATCTTTGTGTCCTTCGAGATCCTCGTGATTTCATTAGCACGAACTGCAGTTACGGTAAGTGCAACGAGAACGCACGTTAGTATAATCCGACTGCGATAACGACGTTGGACTGGAAATGGAATGGGGGCAAAGATGGGGGTGAAGAAGGGGGTCAGAGGGGGGAAGGGGTGCATCTTGGGGAGGAACGCGAGTGCGGTCAACCGGCGCGTAAACCTAAGCAGACTAGGATAGAATAGCTAATACATCAAAAACTTGAGACAAAGAGGAGGATGTCGTAGCTGCGCCATGCGAATCCGCCTTTAGTCGCCTCCAGCCGAAACTTTACCTATTTGTTAAGTCCTTGCCGGGCGAAACTGTCTAGGACAACAGTGTATGTAGCGTATATAGGTAGGTGAGTTGTCCGATAGGTATAAGTCTGTCTCTCTTGCTCTCCCTATCGTTACGGCATGTCTACCGAAGTCTCCTTCGTTCCTTCTCTCCTAACCTAACCCAACCGTCGTACATCCCCGTTAAGGCAGTAATCGGGCGACAACACACAGTCGCGCACGACAAAAGCGGAAAGATGACGACGTCCTATCGTTGTTCCGAGTTTTGCCGCAACCTTCATCCCTTCGGCACCGTCTATTCTCGTTGCTCGTCTTCGTGGGGGATAACCGATCGATCGGGAGATCGATCGATACGTTCTCATGTAAGCGAACTTTTCCTCCACTCATTTCAGAGGGATAACTTTTGGATATGCGTAACTGCGGACGCTCATAACGATACGACCGAGCCACGCGTGTTTCCTATTCCTCTTGATATCACGTCGTCCCTGTGGTTATTGGGAAGATGTGTTACGTATGTGTGTATAGCGTCGCGACGCTACGGGAATCCTCCTCTCTGCTCTCTCTTATTGTCAGAACGCGATATCGCCTTGGGCTGCGCATTGGCGAGGTTTGCTTTTACATATTTTTTTAAGCACTTTTTTTTTTCCATATCGCCACATTGTCATTGGTGTATCTCCTTTTTTAGACCCTTGAAATTTTACTGGAATTTTTTGTTCCGGTCGATCGTTTACCGGCTTTTGAATATCCGAACAAGGTCACACATTGAGGCAGGTCGGGAATGGTCCTGAATTAATTTTGCATTATTTATCGCTACGTAAATTGATTATATTAATTTTCATGTACGTTAATTATACATTAGTCAATGAATTACACGTACCTCGAATTAATCACAGGTTTTCTGGTTACAGGAGACAGGATCTTTCGCATCTACACGACAACGTTCTTCGTAAGTGATATTACATAATTATTTTATAGAATGTGTTTCTTTTTTTTTAGTGTAGAATTTTAGTAACAATTTTACTGAATGGAATTTATGTTCATGACGTTAGGCGCATTCATGACGTAAGACGGTAAGACCGAATGGATTTCATTTAAAAAGAAAATTACGAGGAACGAAGAAAAAGGGAATGAAATTCGCAAAACGCTTCTTCATTGTCTTTCGCGGCAATATCTCAGAGCGCTACGCCATTGCCTGCATATGTGGGGTTGACAATGCAATGCCGTGGGGGAAGCGGGGGTGGAGAAGTAGAAGAGTCGAAGGGTATGAGAAATGGAGGTGGAGACGCTCTAAGGTACATAATCATGCTTGCTGATTCCTTCCCTAATAAAAGTCTCACTGTCACCACTGGCACTGGTGGCACCAGTGGCACGACTGCCACCCCCCGAAGCGACCGCCGTATGCACGTGCAAAAAGGGACAAAAAGTGCAGCCTGCAGCGGCGCCGCACCCCTCGCACAAGGCTCGGGAAGGGGTGGGGGGTAAGATAAAGAGGGCCGAGAATTACGAGGGATACGGGTCAGAAATGCTTGGCGATGCATCTAGAGTTGCAGTTTTTTTTAATTTACCGATTCGCCCCAAGACTCCCCACTACTCACCCTCATTCTGCATCAACCATCATCCCTTGTATTTCGCAACTCCCCTTCCCCACCACCCTTCGGCAGTAGCCCGCCAAGCGATACAAAAGACAAATTCCCAAGGAAGATCGATAACCTTCGAAACGGCTGATTAATGTAATATCGGATGATCTCATTAAGAAAGATAGCAAGGATGAGTTTACGATTTAGGACGTCCCTAAAAGATTAAGGAATAGGGAAGGAAAGGGCCTTGGGGTGTATCTTGGGACTTTAAAGGGCGAGCGTTTACGGGTCCTTGGCTCTGACAGGTCTCGAAGGTACACGTGTATTCCTGCGAGTGTGTGTGCAGACGTGTCTGTGGGTGTCTTGGGCTGGTTTAAAGGGCCCGAAAAGAGGCCCAGCAGATGGCTCGAAGGAACTTGATGTATACAGGGAAGGGCCTCGGAGCCACCCACGTGCCCTAGAAATTTTGTAAAGTACGCGAACTCGGAAGTATGGTCCTGTGACTTGTTAAGGGTATTTCTTTTTTCAAAATACAGAACAAAAGTTTTTCACTGAGTCGCGCGTGCGTCCCGCGCCGATAATAACGGATCTTGATGCGGGACGGCGAAGCATCACTCGACATATGTTGCGAAGTCATTGTGCGTCTATCTTTTGGGTTGGCGGAGACGATACCAGCCTACAGGGTGCACGCGTGGAACAGAGGGTGCAGAATCATTGTGCAACAGAGAGAGAGAGAGAGAGCGAGAGAGAGAGAGAGAGAGAGAGAGAGAGAGAGAGAGAGAGAGCAGCTAGCATAGAAACGAAGGAGGAAACTGGGAACTGCCATTTGTTATTTTTAATCTTCCGTTAGAGAGGAGAACCTCGAAATTTGGGCCGGATATCGAGGAGAGGCCCGCGAAGCCGTCAATATGCCACGATCCAAATTGGAAAATCCTCTCCTCCCCTTCACTTCGACAAAAAACGTACATATGGGGCTACGCGGTACCATCGAGAGCATCCGCCACCCAGTCCCTCCTCTTTATCTGTTCATATATGTATATATATATATATTAGTTCTTTTTTTTCTTTCTCTCGCTCTTGCACGATGGTTCTATGTATAATACACATACAACCAATTATTCAACTCCAGTCTCTCTCTCTCTCTCCCCCCCCTCTCTCTTATCACTATCCTTATCTCTTTCTCTATCTGTCTCTCTCATTGTACACAGAGCAGCCTTTTTTTTACACGTGCGCGCACGAATTGGGTACGCAGCCACTCGCGACCACCCGAAATACCTCAAAATCTGGATCAAAGTTCGTTCCTTTGTAATGGGCCTAGCGGGGCGGTGAAGGGGGTGCGGGAGGGGGATCTACGGGACGCAGTAAAAAAATACGTTCACGCACGAGTGGCAGATTAAGCTGTTTCTGTTTGCCGGGTTCGTTGAGTGGCTCAGCCACTGCCGCGGATAAAAAAGTTGTTAAAACGCTAAACAGCAATCACGGCTTTTGCGGCTCTTTAGTTGAAACCAGTAGAGGACCCGCTCGACCTATGTATGCATCCATGTATGTTCGCGTACGTGCTCGATGTACTTAACAGTTAGCGCAAAGGGCCCATCCCTGAGTAATAATAGAAGAAAGAAGAGAATTAATGGCTATGAGTTTCGTCAACTTTTTTCATATTCAAACAGGATGAATTTAGTTCGAATTTTTCTTGGATAATCGCGCGTGCCGAGAAGCCCGAAGAGATGCTACGTAGAGACTCGTGTCATTTCATGGCCTTCCATGGTGCTTTCGTACTATGGTGTTTCCCATACAAACCGCCCTTACACGCCCACGAACCACCGGAAGTCTCGTGCTGCGAATTAGCAAGGATTTACAAGCGACAAATAGGCCGTTTTCTTTTTTCACCATAGGCGTGAAAAGTCCCTTTGGTCCTTCGTTATCGACTCCCTGGCTATATACGTTTAACGGATGCTTAAGAGCCGTTTAAGGGACGTTTAGCGGGGACGTCGGTCAGCCACTTTTCACGCGCGTATTACAATACCGGGAGGATAGGCCATTGCGCTTTTAGTGAGCTGCTGTAAATTTTCGACCAAACGACAATTACTTGACGGATATACTTTTCTTTCTTTATTATCAGACCTTGTAAACCGCTTTTGAATTTTTTTCAAAAAATTCGGACACTGCTAAAACTCCTGTCTTCGTAGTAGGACTCGTGTCGCTTAAAGGAGTTATATACAATAAAAATAGCTTACTTACGCTTGTATATCTTTGAAAGGAAGCAACGTTGTGAGCATTCATATAAACAGCATATACAGGGTTGGTCATATTTTTGACATTTTTTTTTATATAGAATATTTAATTTATACTAGGACGTTCCAAATCGATAAGCGAGAATAACTTTTGAGATTGAAATCTCCAACACAGATAACTCTGACATCTCGAGTCTAATCATTCTTCAGAAATTAAATTACTCACTCGATCTCGCAGTTCTTAATTAAAAGGAGGGCACGAGTCCTCGAAAGACTCCAAGTCGATTATCATTAGATTACGGAAATACACTACAGAGTCCCCAGCAGAAGCGTGACATTAATAGAGTCCAAGTGTCCCTTCAATGGTAATTGAAAGGATGGAGTCCGATCGATTAGATATCGGGTGTCCCGATTGGTTAGGATTTGTAGTTGAATTTTTATTTATTTTTTTAGATTCTATATTCGACTTCTCCACCCTCCCCCTCGGCCCAATGCCATTCTCAGTGCTTTGCTCCATGTCGCCAGTCGCCATAGGAAGGCAGTCGAGTTCCTCCCCGAGCAAGTATTTCAATGGGGTACCATGCTCCCCTATGGCAGTTTAGTCTCTAATATCGAAGTAGCTCGTGCTACCTGGGCAGCTGTGCGTGTGTAAGCCCCCTTGGCTTGGGCCCCTTCTCGATTCCCCGGGCCCCGACTCCGTCTTCCCCATCACCCCCAGCCCCCTTGCAAGCCACCGCACGTCGCAGGAGTTTTATTTTATTTTATTTCACCTTATGGGGTGCCCACGGACCCCTTGGCTAGACACCGCCAAGTACCCCCGTCAGTCCCTTCGTGCCTTCAGGGCCCCACGTCACGGTTGAGAGGGGGCCCATCTGCCCCCTAACGAGTGTGTGACGTCAGGTGTGACGATGTGTTAAGCCAAGAAGCGTCTGTCTTGCATTGCCAACATCGCTTTCGTTCTTAACCCCCTTACTCGAGTCCCAGTGTTGCCAATCATTTTCACCACGCGACTGTCAGCCCTCTTCATGCATACATGCCAATTTTTGTTTTCCGAACCGAAAATTTGTCGCAATTCTTAAAACCTAAAAATACCTGAAGGAGGCATCCCAATATCTCCCCTCAGAAAGTATTCTTGACTGAATGGATCGTTCTATACAAAATCCGAGAAAAAGAGTTCTCGACAAAGCGAAAATATTTTTCGCTTTACCTGAAAACTCAAAATACATCTTCCCTACTTTTTCCCCCTCTATTCATAGTCGGTACCTACCGTGATAATCTAGTATCTTGATTTTCTTAAATATATTTTTGCCCCCATCAATAATTCACATGAAAATTCGTTTCTGGCAACGTTGCGTCCAGTTACGTATCCGCCTTATGGCCGCTTAACGCTCTGACGTTTCCAACGAAGTTTTTCAAGGTGTTTACGTATACATAGGGAAATAACGAGCAGTGCGTTACTTCCTGACTGACAAACCGATTGTTCCCATCTGCGATAGTCAAATTCCTTTCACTGCTCCTAATCAGCATTTCAATTCTACTGATACCCAGGGTATCTAGTCCTCCGGTAACTCCTCTCGAAATAGCCTTAAATTTTTCTATCTCGAGCAACACGATTCCCGTTCAAGTCCCGTCTCTCTTCTTGGTCTCGAATCATCTTTAAGGATATCCTAAGGACGCGATCTAATCTTTCTCGGGTAGTGTTACACGATTAGTCGGAGCTGCGAGGAACACTCGTTCATTATCAGAGTAGGCGTTTTTCGTGTCGCTGGCAAGACCGTTAAATTGTTCTTTATCGGTGGACTCGAATTTATCGCACGGGGCGGCTTCTAGAGATATGGACGCACGTACACACTACTCGTGCACGCATGTGCGTCTGCGTTTTTCCGTTAACACGAGCAACGAATCGCCTCTGGACGAACACCGTACAAGAATTGATTTCTTAATTTTCAAAATTGAAACATATAGAAGAAAAAGTACCCAAAAGTAGATTTCAAGATGGCACGTGATTTTGTTTAAGAATTGCAAAATGGGCGTATGCAAATCTGTTGGTGATGTTTATTGAGGTAAAAAAAGGTAAATAAAAAGTGTCACGGGGCCTTTTCTTCTCGATGCACAAGAAGTGCAATGAGAGCACAGGGTGCATACGTCTGTCATACTGTATGCATATTAAGTATAGGTGGATATGTATATACGTATATATATGGGTAGGTACTAGGTGCGCATGCTACTTGCGGGCACACGTCACGAAACATCTGCCGGGCGCGCGTGGCCCCCCATTTTTACCCTAAAGAGCACCAGCGAAGGGTCCTTTGAGACAAAGAAGGTATGACGTACTGAGGCAGCTGCCAATATGACGTAGGGGCCTAAGGCCCTACCTCCCTTCTATCTAGGACCCTCGAGGACGCTGCGGAAGAAACATTGGATTTATCGGACGCGTGCTATGAGGATTCACCCTATCAGTTATTCTATTGTGGTCTGTAGGGTACCAGTTGTCGTCGAGTATGTAACCAGTAGCTGTTTTTTTTTTTAATACGAACAGTTCTTAGGGATATCTTCACTATCGATTTTGGGAGGTACTTCGGTTCCAGGGTGGATCTTGCTGAGGGAAGAAGAGCGAGTTCGAAGGAATGTGAATGAGATTTTGAGATTTTGTTATAAAGTAATTATGTTCGTAAAGGATATGTGGATTGGAAATTATTTTGAGAAAGGGATGAAATTGTCGAGGGAGATTTTCGTGAAATTTTTCCAATGCTCGTGTATCGGTGATAAAGTATAATCATCAGGAGCCTCGAGGCATTTGAATAAGTCCCAATCGTGTGCCGAGAAGAATGGCCTTTGGGTCTTAGTATTATTACCTGATGGCCCTTCGGGCCCCCTTCGTTCTAGGCTGACCCAGCATCTGCCGTGATGCAGGGGTGCAAGGGTGCCGGATGGAGTGCAAGGGCACGCGACTACTACCCTCCTAGGCGAAGGTCCCGCAGGGAGCGTATAACTAGGAATTTCTCAAAGGTCTTCGGACGAGTCGACCTGGCGACGTTCCAACCTCAGAATTCGTATCTTTGGGGTGTCGCTGGCCCATTGATTGTATTTTCGAAGATCACTGGATAATGAATCATATGGGACTTACTGGCGATTCTGGGCCTGTTCTGCGAGTATAATCGAGAGTCAGTGGCAAACGAGGGAGAATTGTTCGCTAAAGGAGGCAGATGCACTCGCTGAACTTGGCTGTGAAAGGACTCGTCGCGCTTTTCAGAAATCCGTACAACCCTTTTGCATCTGTCCCTCGTATATGCAAAAGGGGTTTCCGAAATGCAGATGTTTCTTGGAAAAATTTCGAAAAATCGTGCGAACCATCCGAGCGGAACTGACGCGCGTCACCCTATACGACAAACACGATGAGAAAGGGATGAAAATAAGGTATTCTCAATCCGATCTCAGCTCGTATTTCTTGAGACGATTTTTCTCCCATTGATCGTTTATTTGAAATGTCCTCGAATCTTTACGCGACTCAGGTAGACTTTTACCTATTTTGAATTTTTCTTCCTTTTGTCAGCTGCTTCCTCTTGGATCTACACTAGATACTCCTGTGAACAGCATCTTTATTAAAAGATTTCGCAAGTAGTTGTATTGGTTCCAGCTGGCAATATGCAAGAGCTAACGAGAGGACGCAGAGAATGTGTCGTTACGAAATATTTTAGAGAACCAAGAGAGCAGAGAACAGAGAGAGAGAGAGAGAGAGAGAGAGAGAGAGAGAGAGAAGAGATTATAAATCAAAGTTCAAAAATTTCAGAGCCGACAGAATCTCGCGGGGCTCAGATGTTTGGACGGTCCACAATTTTTCCCCAGATTTTTAGCAACGCCCCGTGAACGTTCGAATGGTTTTGACCTCCTCTCTTTTTCTCTCATTCCGTTTTTCACTCTTTCTCCCTCGCTCTCTCAATTTTTTACTATTTTTTCCCCGTCGCACGGACCTCTCGGCGATCAATGAATTGAAGCGTCCATCCTTTTTTTGGTCAGCCTACACTCCTCCTCGTTGGACGCATCGCGAAGCAGCATTCTCTCTCTCTCTCTCTCTCTCTCTCTCTCTCTCTCTCTCTCTCTCTCTCTCTCTCTCTCGACCCCCACTAGGTAA